>VZRJ01006789.1:2004025-2232513 GCA_013397565.1 Ptilonorhynchus violaceus
CTTGTCTGAAAAATTGTCAGAGACTGGTATCTGCAACATCTTCCATGATGGGGGAAAAAAAAAGGCAACTAACTATAGACTCACATACACACCAATAACACCTGGGGCTGGAGCATTTGCCAGCAAGCACTGATAGATCTGTCAGCTGACCTCAGTTCTCAAGCATAACTTTAACAGCCAAAGTTTGGGGTATTTGAGTTTTTTGGCAGACCTTCCAAAAAAATAAAAGAGGGGAAAATTATACACTATTGCAGTGTAAAATGCCCAAAATACACATGAATGAGTGTAAAAACTCATGTGAGTTGGAAATCTACTTTCAGTTTCACAGTTTTTAATAGCTGAAACCTGTTTATCTGTTTTCTGATATGGAGGCCAGGTAAGAAAAGATAGGAACAGGCTCAGTTTCTATTCAGGTTACACGTTGATAGGAGAGTTTAATACCTTTTCACAGTGCAACTTATCCCCTCCTGTTACCATTAGGAAAAGGATTAATAGATACAAATGAAGCAATATATGAATATAGGACTCTTTTTTGCACTGTCACTATACTTTGCAATCATAGGCACAGTGACAGGACGTTTCTTCGCTGGAAGAAACAAAAAATACGGAGGAGTCTACCAGCTTTCACTCAAAGAGATTAATTTTAAACTAATTTTAAATTAGTTTTAAACTCTTTCTCCTAAAAAAACTGTCTTCAGCATCAGAACAAAGGTGGACAACATCCCTTTGCTCTGTGTCCTGGGGCTGTTTTGTCCTACTGGAACAAATAGGGCAGTTAGAAGGGCTGGTCTTCTGCTTACATTTTCTTCAGCTGTCCTTCCCCCCACTGGAACACATCCAGCTTCTCTCCCCTCCACCTGGCCATTTATTTTCATAAAAACTGTAGTAATCAGATAACCTATCTCTGGAAGTGTTCAAGGCCAGGTTGGAGGGGGCTTTGAGAACCTGGTCTAGTGGAAGCTGTCCCTGCCTATGGCAGAGTGATCTCTAACATCCTTTCCAACCTAAACCATTCTGTGATTCTATAAGTCTATGAAATGTATGAAGTAATAAAAATCTTTGAGATGCCTGCTCTTCTTTCAAGTACAGTTAAATTAATTAAGTTTAGAAAAAGTTTATGGCACAGTGACAAATAAACTGAGATATGCATATCCAGTATTTGCCTGTTTTTCTCCTCCTGAAGACTTGTTTAAGAAACACCAAGTAAATTTAAGTGATTTCTAAGTTTGAAAAGAACAAGCAGGTTTTGCTTCAGAAGTCCAGAAAGCTGTGGCATCTGAAAAGAGACTCCACACAAGCATCCTTCTCTCTACTGAGACATTGAAATGTTTAGATATTTTGGTTTGTTGTTTGTACTAAAATCGTAACAATAAGAACTAAAAATGAAAGCAGCATATCGTGGAACAGAAAATTTGCTTTTACAGATTGTTCAAGATTGCTCTGAACAGGTGATTTTAAGTGGAACTTTGTGCCCAGCATGTTTTATTCCAATAAAAAATAAAGCTATAACAAGGAATTTTTTTAATGTCACCATCTCCAGTAGTTCGATTTTAACTCTCATCTAACATTCATCTTCTCTGCACCATCATTCCTTTTTCACTGCAGAGGCACGGAGGAAGAATGTTGGGGAGCAGAATGAGCTGTAGCTCCTCTATGAGATATTTTTTTGTACCTGGTAGAGGAGCAACAGTATCTGCCACTCCCCAACATAATCCTGGTTGCATCCATTTCAGTCAACCTTTTAATAATAGGCTTAAGATGCATAAATGGAGATTTAGGTGGGGGAAAAAAAGGAAAGAGAAAAGCTTTCGAAGTATTGTGGCAAGGATAGAACAAACTGGGCTACAACACTACGAGGCTTTAAAAACTTCCATGCTGCAAATTTAAAGACCAGTTTAGACAAACATCTGTAAGAAATTGCTTCGATAACAGTGACTGTGTTTGGGATCAGGGGATCACCTGAAGATTTTTCAAAATCTCTCCCTGTCCTTTCTAGTACAATGAGAAGTGACAAGGTAAAACAACAGACCGAAGTCTCAGCCAAGGAGAGAGTTCAGTGGTGCTTCCCACCGCCTTTCTCTGTGCAATGAACAGACACACAACCAACACCCTCTCATCAGGCAAGGAGGGAGAAGGGACCAGGCATAGGTAAGACAAAAGGCATATCATTTCACTTTCTGATTAACTTACAGTTTGCAGTGGAGGCAAACACTACTTTTGGCACCATTAAATTGGATTATAAGATCTTCAGGGCTCCAAAGCGTCTGTTCAGCTCACCACCTTAATCTTACCTACCACTCTGCCTACACGCACAATACCAAACATTCATAGCAATTACCACCATCACAGCTGATTCTTGCCATACAAGGATAACAGCCAGACACTCTGGGATCCCTGAGCTTAAGTGCAGCAGAAGTTCTAAGAGCTACTACAAATGAAACTCCATCGCCAAGCATGGTGCAAAGAATAAAGATAAAGCCTCAGTCTGACATGTCACTGTTTTTCTCAGCATAGTCCCATTCACTATTATAAGATTTTTACAAGAATACCTTCTTTCAGTGAAATGCCAGTTCATCCTACCTGTGCTGTACAGACCCACTGTGCACAGGAGCATCTGCTGTGACCTCCTCTCTCCCTTCAGGCTGCGGTTATTTCTAACTAACTCCATCTGCCCTGCAATGCTACTTTTCTGTTTAATTATTTTGTCAAGCCCTGGCTTATCACGCAGATTTTCACTTAAATTGAAAGTAATAAAAACATATTTCAAATCATTCACCTATTGTGCTTGAATCACACGCACTTAACAAAACGCTTTGATAGAGTCCTCACTTAACATTCCTTCTGTCGCAGTGACCTTAACGTTACTGAACATCTGTTTCACTCTTATCTTGCACCGAAATGTTTTAGACAGATGTAGCTGTAAAAAGTCATTGACCTCAAAATTCAAGCTCTTAATTCAATTATTCCTATGAAACCTATAGTTTGTGCATAATTAAGTTAGAAAGAAATGCGGTCACATGCTGATTTTTTAACACTCCCAGCAGAAAGGAAATCTTATCAAGAGAGCTCCCACAAAAAGCCACAGTAACCTGGAGACTGGAAATTTCAATGTCAATTGAACTCCTTTACCCTGAAGAAAGAAAAAGTCATCTGAACCTATTATTGTGCAAAACTGAAGGGGTCTCCCGTGGGCCTTTGATCATTTCGCATGTCTTAATTCCTTTTTCCGGTCCTTTTGTTTCTGATATGTGCACTGAGCAAATTGAAAGGAACAATCTGTTATTAATTACTCAGGTCTGCTCTGCACTCCATCCCAGCACAGCTGAATTCCAATGTGTGCCCACGAGGAGCATTCTTATGAGTGACCAAGCAGAAGCTTCTAATGCTACAAGCTCCAGAGTGCCAGTCCCACGACAGTTTGTGCCTTTCCATTGCATGCACCGTCCACACCAGCCCAGGAACACTATAAAGCTCCTGCTCTCAGGGTAGCCTCCCTCTTTCCACTACCAATATTGGACTTCTGTAACACTAAATGATCCCTTTTACACTAACTGCAAAGCTAGCAAGAGTAGGACAAATTGCCAGCAACAACCATGCACCACGCTGTATGCTCTGCTCCCAAAATTGGCTTCCTGAACCACAAGCGCCTCAATAAGGATTATATTGCTGTGATGGAAAGAGTGAGATTAGGGAAGATCCCATGTTGCCTGTCTGTACTCAAGAGAACTACATT
Organism: Ptilonorhynchus violaceus; assembly: GCA_013397565.1. Classification (NCBI taxonomy): domain Eukaryota; kingdom Metazoa; phylum Chordata; class Aves; order Passeriformes; family Ptilonorhynchidae; genus Ptilonorhynchus; species Ptilonorhynchus violaceus. Next base: position 2,007,759 of record VZRJ01006789.1, read on the forward strand.
TCTTCATGGCATCATACTTGGCACTCAACTTCCTCCTAAAACTGAGGTAGAACAAAGCACTTCAAAGCAGGTAATCATTCTTCCATATCTTTGGCACTGCCTCACCATCTCTTAGGGACTGAAATTGCTTTCACAAAAGTAATAAGAGTTTAGCCATTAATTCAAGTGGTAACAGAATCAGCCTTGGCAATAGATTTTCCCTGCCATTGATAAAGTCTGCAGCTTTTTTTTTACTCTCGCATTTGTTCACAAACACACACAGGTAAAACATCGCACAGATACCCTTGCCATTGGATGCACAATCATTAATGATTCACATCAAACAACTACCAGCTTCTTATTTTTTTTCCAATTGATATATTCTTCACCCTTCCCTGAAACCTAAAATTGGATACTTACTGATGCCAACAGCTGTAATAAGTTTAATCGCAAGTTCTGGGATTTCACACTGCATAAAGAAAGGTTCCAAAATGTAGCGTCCAAATGCCAACGATATCACTGCTGTGGCAGCAGGGCTAGAGCAAAAGAAAAACAAAGTCACAAAATTAGTCTGCAATAGTACATAGATATTCTTATGGAATCATGCTGTAACTTCACCATCACAGAAATGTGAACCTTAATTTTGGTGCTTGCTTGTAACTCTGCTGACATATACCATGGTTTCTGATGCAGCACTGCTCAGTTGTTCTGATCTCGACAGCAACACTTCTTACCAGGGTGGCTCTTACAACCTCCATGTTGCAAAGCAGCCCTAATCAAAAAGGAAAAGTATCAACAGAAATCTTCATTTGCTCGCTTGAAGTGGACACAGTCAGAATTGGATTACATGGGCAAAACCCTGAATAAAAGTCAGTGAATTTTAGTGGTCAGGTAGCTCTCACTCCTCAGAGACACAAGCAAATTAATTTCATTAGAGCTGAGAATTCTGGTTTACTGAAACAAGTATCCAAAACCTACCCAGGTCTGTTATTACATTCTGAGGCAGTCCAAATTGGATTTCCTAAAATACAAACAGAATTTGTTCCTTTTATTGATTAACAACTTCCTAGCACCACAAATGAGAGCAAAAATCCTTGAAGTACAGAAAGCACCTACCATAAAAGAGAGGAACATGAAGAAAGACAAGTAGTTGTTGTTATATTTACAAATTTGAAATGCTCATAATAGTCACTGAGTCTTTCTCTTTGAGAGAAGCTAATTGTATGCCAGAAGCCTTAGCACTGACACACATTAATAGCAAATTAACCCGTGCCTGCATATTACTGTTCATGTTCCATTTGGGAGGACATTTTCACCCTTCTTATGACAGCTGGAGGCATCTGTGCTTTACCACACACACATTGCAGGAAAAAACCAGCATATCATTCTGTCTCAAAGGATTTCTGAGTTAAATGAGCATCAATGCAAATTTTTTGTGAAAAAATCTACAGCGTTTAGTAAAATAACACCTCACTTCATAGAAATTCGATAAAAACGCTATGGAACAGGGTAAAAATTCTGCAGAGAAGTTGTTATTCTCCATCAAACAATGAAGGAATTTTCCACGAGGGAGTTTCACCCTGGAAACAAAACCCACTTTCTTCATGTTATGACTCAACCCAGAAGTCACACACTGTGTTGGACTAAGCTGTAGAGCAGCAAAGAACAGAAGTATCTTCCTCAGAAAGTTTCTGCATGGACAGGCAAGGGCAGCTGCAGGTGCATCTCCCAATGCATGAGGATGTTCCTCTCACTGGCCAGCAAATGGCTTTGTAAATTTCACCCGGATTTTCACACACATTTACTGACTTTACCTCAGTGCAATATTTCTGATTCATGTAAGATCACCAGGCTTCTGGTTTTTAAACACTGCAGCCTGCCAAAAGTAGTCTGAAGTGTGCTACATCAGATGAAAGATCAGATCTTTGAAGCCGTCCCAGACTTTTTTCCTCAGTTCCAGCTCCTTTTCCCAGAACTTGGATTTTTCCCTCCCATTTTAAGGTAAAACCTTTTAAAGAAGCAGTCACTGCTATCCACACCACTGTTCCTAAAAACACAGCTCCTAAGTTATACGTCTAATAAGTATCAGTGTCTCCAGCATTCCCATATCTGGGGGAAGTAGTTGCCGGCAGTGTAGTGAATCAGGGGAAGTGAAAGTTCAAAGAACAGAGCAGTGTTAAAAACCTATACAGATGGGGTGTTTAGGAACAGAGTTTAGTGGTGGGTTCAGCAGTGCTGAGTTAATAGTTGGACTCAATGATCTTGGAGATCTTTTCCAATATTAATGATTCTGAGCTTTTCCTTTTCACTACAGTACTACAGGCAGACTGGCAGCCTCCATAGCCATGTGTTCAGGAGCAGGTAGAAAGTGCAGGAGCAGCTTTCACTGAAGGGCAAGGACACAAAAAGCCACCAGGTGAGGAGCAGGACAGTGCCCCAGCACATACCACAGGTGAGTCACGCACCTGGCAGCGCACTCTCACCCAGTATGTGTTAGCAACCCCCACAGTGAAACTCTACAGACAATGCGTTCACACTGTTGTGCTCACTTGTTTGAAAAATAGTTGTTTGAGGGTTTTTTTAAAGGTATGTATATATACCTAAAATACCCACAACCTGACTTTTGGGGAGAAAAAGGTTCACACTTGCACTGGATGAGAAGCAGAACTAAACAGCAGGTGAAGCAAGCAGTGTTTAACCAGTGGGCAGAGTTTAAGTGTGTCTTCCACTGTAAAGTAGTGACTTTACAGAGAAATATGAGAGCAGGAAATGTCTATTTTGGTTGCAGCTGCTCCACCAGCCCATGAGTGTGATGATCCTGCAGCCTTTCAGAGGAAAAAATGCCTTAGCTGAGAAGTGCCTGTGCAACTTCATCCGCTGAAAACAAAAATAAACACATATTAGGTCTCAACTTCTTTGATAGCAGCAGCCAATTAGTTTCCTGATGCAGGAGTGAGATGTAAAACCCTACAAAGAGTTTCAGCAGTGCTGCTCTGATCATCACAAGTTACAACATGTAAGCCTTCCTCACTGCCTCTCAGATTCGGTGATTAAAGAATCCACTAATGTTCACTCCCATGCACGATGATTATTTTCTGGGTGTGGGGCAGGTCTTGATGACTAAGAGCGTGTTCACGACACTCTTGGGACACTGTCATACATAAAAAAATAATTATTTTGTGAGGAGAAGAATTTATGATGCCTGGTGTCATGTGGGTGTTTGTGCCTAGGTTAATAAGGTGCCTCTGCCTACCAAGGTGCAAGCTGAGAGGGGGATTTCTAACACTGTTCCCTTTTGTTGACTGTGTGATGCAAAATGATACCGCTGTTCACAGCACTGTGAAAACACAGGTCTCATTCCTCTGCCTGATTTTCCTTTTTGGCAAAAAGTTTGCACAGTTGAGACATCTGCCCTTTCATCACATTTGATGGAAATTATGCAGTTAATTCAAAGGTTACATTTGGGTGGAGAGGTTGTGTGGGACTGTCTGACATACGAAATTATTTCCTCCGGAAACAACATAAAGATTTATAGATTCATAATGACTCAGCACCGTCAGCACTTTTAAACTAAACAGTCTATGCTAGAACTTGTCAATGTTATGTAAACATAGTTGTGATGTAAAGTGAGGCTTGTGCTTTTGTGACTAATCTAGTGATTGAGGAAGAGGGGAAAGAAGTGCTAACCAGCCTGAGGCAGGGATGGAGCATTCCCAAAGCCATTTTGCATAACTGAGCTGCTCTGTTCTACATGTACCAAGCTGTCCAACCTCAGCAATACTGTAAAAATAAAAAGAGAAGTTCAAAGGGCCACATGTGAGTTTGATACAAAGATCCATTCACATTATGGAAGTTTATTTTATATGATTCAACATCTTCATATTGTAATTCATCTACACAATATCAAAGGCTGCATGAGTCACAGGCTTGCACAACAATCCATTGGACATTTTAGATATGTGAAGACTTAATGTTTCTTTATTTGGTCAGTTAGTGCTGTTCATAGTAAGAGTTAAGTTCTCCAACACCCCACAGAAGCAAAAAATGAGGGCTCGAACTGATACATAAAGCATGCAGGGTATCCCTAACTCTGAGAACTACTGGGCAACAGCTTCACCAGGAGTTATTCCTGTATCCACAGACAACAGCAACTGCTCCAAAAGCTAGTGTCAAGACTGAGAAGGTGACTTCCCTCTTTCACTGTACTATAGCTAGGCATGACTAGTAACATTATTAGTGACATTAACGGACACAGTAGGTTTAGTTATTAAACTGAAAATTAAAACAAGCAGTTGAGTTTTTGTGGCAGGGAGTTCCCTTATTTTCCCCCATACAAGCACATATGTCTTCTTGAATGTTTCAATGCTGACAAGCAAAATAGCATTTTTAAACTCTCTGAGGCAACCGTACTAAAAGAAAACAGTTCATTGATCAAGATATATTTGACTTGTTTTGCACATCATGTATTGGGAGATTTTCCTTTATGACTGACAAGTGTACTGCCATCAGAAAAGAAGCACAGAGAAGTCACAATACACTTACCGAATGATGAGTAGTTCAACCCAGACTCTCACAAAAGCAGGTAATGGGCCAAAGGCCTCCAGAATATAGGTGTAGTGACCACCAGATTTCTTTATGCATGTTCCCAGTTCAGCATAGCAGAGGGCACCTGTGAGAATTAAACGGTGGCATCATGAGAGATATCCAGAAATACCTTTCAAAACATTTATAGGCTAGACGACAGAGCTGCCATGGTATAACAGCTACATTTTATATACTTCAAATTTTTTTTCCAACGAATTTTTTAAGTTTTAATTCATTCAGCTAGACATGCAGTTGAACAAACTGTACAGTTACCCATGTACAGTGGCTTTATGTGTAAAGCCACTGAACAAGCTATTTGCTATCACCAAGTGTTGTTACTCACCTCCATCTCGGGAAGAGGGACAACAAAACCAGGTGTCATGCCAGCCACCCTACTTCCCAGCCCTCTTCCGGCCAGACTGCCTCACTAAGTGAAAGCATTCTGACACATTTGCTTGTTATCAAAGGCTGATGAGCAACTTTCAGCCTTAGAGATGCCTGGCTGAACCTCTGAATAAAAGCCTGAAAACTGTACTACCTCTCCTCCTCCAACAGTACTCCCAACATCTTATATACAAAATTCAGCGAATGGGTTAGCCCCAGCTTTTCAACACCGGTGAAGTGTTTTTGTGTACTATGAACGCAGTAAAAGGTCAGGAATGATCAATCAGTCACCAAACCAGGGTATTCTCAGCTCCACAGGTGGACCACATCAATAGTGTTCCACAGCTAATAAACATAGGCAGTCTTCTTGGAAGACTCTGAGAAGCTGTTAACAAACAAAGTAAAATTTGCAAGCACTGCATCACACAGAGTTAAGATCAGAAATATATAAACTCGTTTCTGCTGAGTTTCTTGCATGCTTTTACAGCACAACACTTTTAGGTAAAAACTGCAGTTGTCAAAACCACATCACATGTACAAGCCCATGTACAAGCTGCACCACATGATAACAAATTCCAGCCTTGTTCATTTGCTTTGTTTGGGACAAAAATATGACAACTTTTATCCGCTATTCTTCAGCTTACCTGGAGATGTGCTTAAAGGAATCCTTACAGCCATATTAAAAAAAAACCACGCTATTTCTGTGTTTTCTTTTCCCAGCCTCTTCTGTTGAGGTTCAGGATGAAACGAAATTGTGTTTTGATACATGTTACACACACAGCAAGACCTTTAGTGACTTTTAGATGTGATTTAAGTACAACTGAGTCATGCAGGGAATTAAAACACCCATTTAAAAAAAACCCCACCACCACCAACTAAAAAACCAAACAAACTGTAACAGGTCCATTCTGAGAAAGAGATATCTTTTGCTGGGCCAAATTACACAGTTCTTCATATCTTCATTGAGGCTTGGAAAATGACCTAAAAATTCTGTCTGGTAAAAGAGATTTTCTTTTTCTTTTTTTTTTTTTTAACAGACTTTACTTCACAACCAGAAAATTACTACTACTAAAGTTACAGCCATAAATGCAATGCTTAAGCAAATTCTTGGTTGAGTAACTCAAAAGACCAAGGTCTTTTGACAGGGTTACAAATAGCATCTGAGGGTTTTTTTGACAGGGAAATTTTGGTTGCAGCAGGACTTCCACATTTGTACAAGAGATTATGCTGCATATTGTATATTTGACCCAAATGGGTCCTAACTCACTTGGACTGTTTGTTTGGCCTGGGTGATCTTAGCCCATAAAGAGTCTGTATTTCTTTTAAGCTCAGAGCCAATTTACACAAGGTGGCATTTGCATGTTCCACCTATTAAGTAGATGCATTAGTCCCTGTTTGTCCTCTTCACCTCCTGCCAGTAAACAAGTAGTTTCCCTTTTAAATAAAGCCAATATTCATGTTAGTTCTTCAGCTTCTTTGAGATTAACTCATTAAATAGGTCAATGAACCCTCCGTCCCAAAGAGGCCAGGGTGGGGTTTTCCACTCTGAATGAGGGTTTTGTGTTCAGAACAACCTAACTGGACTTCTTCAGAATTTAACTCATCAAGAATACAAAGAATTAGTAAAAACTCCCACGATAAGCAGGCCAGCAATAAACCTCCCATGGCAAATTTGCTTCCATCACACTGTTTTTTGTAGCCCAATCCTTCAAAGCAACACCATGAGTAAGGAACAAAGTAAAGAGCTGGGAAAAGGGGTTATTGGTATTACTGTTTTGCTCCCTTTCATGCCAATACAGCTTACATACAGTGGGAATTATTCCTCTCAGACCTTGCTCGAGCCTCGAGAGAACTAAGTCAAGCTGTCTAAACATTTCAGTGGTGTTCAAGCAGCATGACCCGTATCCCCAGCTGCCGGGGGCCTCGCAAGCAAGCTCTAAATACCTCTCACAGACAGGAGAAAAATATACATACAGCACATTCTATGGAATAAAATGGACATTTGCTTCTCCTGTTCCTTTAGGTACCCATAAAAACAATAATTTATGCTTCCGACTTCCATTGTCTAGGTGGCAGGGGTCGGGGGCCAGGGGTTTGCATATCTTTGCGCCCTCCACAAAACCCATCCCACAGCACAAACCTTCTGTAGCCCCATTGGTGCTCAAGCTCAGCACTGTGACTTCCTATCCAATAGTAAAATCAGAGAAATAATCGAGATAATCCACAGGCCACCCCTCTAGACCAATAAGAAACTTTTCAGGGACTTACCAAAAAGCGAGAGGATACCACACACTGTCCAGACAGTCAAGGACATGCCCACGCTGCCTGTGTTCTTCAGGATGCCTTTGGGAGAGATGAAGATGCCAGCTCCAATGATAGTGCCAATTATGATGGATATGCCCCTCAAAAGTGTCACTTTCTTCTTCAGCACAACTCTTCCCTCCTGAGCTGGCTGTCCACTGTCCATAGAGGACAACTTGCCATTAGCTTGTCCCTGCAAGTAGCTTCCATTAGAGACCGTGGGCACAGCAGCTTTCCTAAACATGCTACAGTGCCACCAGCACACTGCCAGCAAGCACAGGCAGAAAAGTTTTCAGCAGAAACTCAAGGGGGGTTTTTTTTTCCCCTCTCTGTGTAGCCAACTACTTTATCGCCTCCTCTGTCCACTCTTATCTTTCCAGCTGCTCCTACGCACAGGTAACAAGCCCCTAAAGAGTACGTGAGCCCTTCCTGCAACCGGAGCCCGGCTCAGGAACACCTGCACTTTCACACTGTGAGCTGGTACTGCCCTATCATTGTAAACCAGCTCAGCTTCCGCGTGGACTTGTATTTAAGCTCTTGTCATACCAAGTTACTCCAGCTGAATGATGATGCAAATTCTCCAGGTTTGCATCAGCCATTTGAAAAACCTCTGGCATTACTCAGCATTTTTTTTTTTTCGCTCCTTTTTTTTTTTTTTTTTCCTTTTTAAACCGCAGGGGCATGTTGTGCAACTGACCTGAGGGTGGTGAGAACAAAGCACTCGCAAGCAGCCCGAGCCAAACCTCGCCAATGAATCCAAGCACATCACCCGAGACACACTCCCAATTTTCTTTTTTAAGCAACTCGGAGCCAGAAACAAAAGCCTGCCTATACACAAAGCTCGTCAAAGCGCAAGGGGAAAAGAAATCAAACAGGATACGTCACCCCTGGGTCTAATCCAACTTCATTCTCGAAAAACTCTCAACAAAAGTTAAGTTTGCAGGGGCTGAACTTCTTGCGTCGCAGCTGATCAGCCTCTCCCCCGTCTATGCTACTTATTTGTAAATCCCTGTAGGGACCAGGACCTACGTAAAGGATCCATACAAGCCCCCGTCGCTTAGCAACACCCCCCAGTCAGCCTAACGAGCACCCAGGGGTTATTTCACGGAGCAGGCACTCTCACCAGGCACAGCTGGTTTCCAGGATGTCGGGAAGCAGCAGCGCAACCCCACTTTCTCGTTAAAACACGCTGCTAAGGTTTTACAGCTGCCTCGCCCGGGTGACCAGGCAGGAGCAGGGCAACACCCCAGAGCACGGCACCTCCAGCAGCTCGGGAACCAGAGCGGGATTTTTGTGTTATCGCAGCGCTCCCCCGACCAGATAAACAGGTGATCAGATGCCTGAACACATTTGCTTCACCTGATCATTCAAATTATCAAACCTGAGCAATTAAGCTGTTAAAAAGAAGTGCGCTCCCGTAAAACAGAGCCAAAATCAATAGCCTTCAAGCACTTGTGACCTAATCAAGGGACAGCCTGTGCAGCACATTGCAAAGGGGAAAAATCCTTCGTGGTATAACTATTGCAGCTGCTCATGGCTTCAGATTAGATCAGTGTAGTGAGAAGTTATTGCTGCAGTTACTGCCCCTGCAGGTATTGCTTAATTAGTATCTAGGTTTGGGGGGGGGGGGNTTTTATCATTCAAAAAGCAGGCACTGAGCTCAGAGCACAACTGTGCTTTCAAATTTATGTGAGAAAGAAGAAATCCTGGACTATCAACATGCTGCAGCTGTAAAACTTCAGTGCTTTTAAAGCATCGTATTTTCAGTTGTAACTCACCTGTAATAGTTGGCAGTGAGATAAAAGAAGTCATAAAAAAGAGCTTATCTGGTTTAAGTGCATGCAGGTAAAAAGCAAAGTGATTGTAGCTTGTGACTACCTAGCCGTCTAGTGCTTGCCTGTTTTCTGAATGTATCTGGCTTCTCTACCTCCACCTACTGATGTGCTCAGCAGGTGATCCCTCACTTCCCTATACAGCCCACACTCCTGTTGCCCCTCTGGCATGTGCTATAGGTGACCGCACAGACCGATGCAGGCAGGACCCTTCCCTGGTCATCCCACAGTCCAAGCCAAGCCAATTTTCATGGCACTAGTTACAAGTGAAGCCAGGACTAGGTGGCATGCTAGGCCAAGCTGTTTTCTCTTGGTGTATGTTCCACAGGCTCCTCCCAGTAAGATTAGGCAACTAGATCAAATCAAACCAGCAAAAAGCCTTAACCAGAGAACTGGGTTGGGCTGGTGATCTTTATTTTAGTTTTCAAAGGCTTTTTAATGAAGAAACACATGACATCTTCAAACATCTAATACTTTAAGGTAGTCATTCTTAACTAATGTTTACCCTTTATTTACACAGGAAGTTGGTTCCAAGATCAAACTAAAAGCTCCCTAACCAGATGACCCTGGGGCAGCTTCCAGCAAGCCAGTTGTCTGCAACAACCATCCAGTACAAACGGTGGGCAGTATAATGGCTTTCAAATATCATTTGATAACTAGCCAGAAGAATACGTGTTTGCCCTTTGGGCATAGGAATTAGCACTCTCCCACGCAGGGAAAAGGGTGCTTGCTCCTTCAGCGGTATTGGGATAACATGCACGCAAAGCTTAGGACCTTGTGAAATTCCCAGTGAAATTTATAAGGTGGGACCTGAGGAAGGCTGGATGTAGAAAACTCTTTTTCCTAACTCCTGGCATCTTGCTAGTGATCTCATTATCTGCAGCCCTCCCAGGGAGTACTGTTGTGTACACTGCTTCTCAATGCTTTCCACTAAAAATAAGAAAAATAGGAGCAGTTTTTCTCCTTTGAGTTCCAGCCTTACTTCCAATTATTAGTTCCACTCAGGGTAAGGAATACTTATTTAGTGTTGGGGGATTATTTGTTATATTCTAGGAATTTTCTGAGAATTCACCATTACCTGAGCCCAGTCCTGAGGAGGGCATGAAGCTGGAAGAGGCTCATAAGTGTCTGCTGACCCCACTTACAGTATACTAACAAAATATCTTCTGATTATTTGTATCTCACCAGCAACTTTTGTTTGAATTATTCATCACAGAGCAAGGACCACTGTGCAAACAAAACAAACAATGCTCAGTGTCTTTTCAGAGAGCTTTTCTGAAAGCACAGGACTTAACCTGCTCAACACTCAGACAGCCTCATTCTTCCATAAAAACTCACTCTAAAAGCAGAACAAAATGGTATAAGTTGCAATTTTCTTTAGACCGATGAAATATTTGAAGCAACGTTTCTAAAAACGATGTTCTGAAAATAAACCTTCAGCCTCTAATGGCAGCTGGCATTGTGCACAGCCTTTTATTGTTTCTCTCTGGTTGCTTTTTTCCCCAATTTGTAGACACTTTCTCCTGAACAAACATTTGAGAGCATAACTGAGATCATCACTGTGAAATAGTTTCCTTTTGAATCTCCCCATCAGCCCTGATCACTGTCTGTTCCAAACACAAATCCTCAGCAGAAAAGCCTACAAGTCCTACACCTACACCCTGCAAAGAGCTAAAGCACCAGCCAGAAGATTCAGCAGCCCAGGCTGGTTGCCTGAATGCCATCGATGGGCTCAGGTGACCAGGACCTGTCATGGCATGAAGAACCTTCCTGCCAGCCTCACCTCACTGCTCGGTGCTCGAGCATCACAGGGAATAACAACACATACCTCAGGGTTTCACAGACTGAACACACCTGACACAGGGTCACCCCTGTTCATCACACCAGTAGAGCTCGTGCCAACATCCGGACACAGCTGTATCTTTCCAAAGAAGCTATAATTTTGGTATTTCCCCTGGGGAATTCTACACAAAGCAAACACACACAGAGCATTCCCCTTTATGGTAATGCTACAACAAACGCAGCAAAGGGAAGGACCTAAAGCTCAAGCCTGAACTTGAGTTCCTGCTTCTCAAGCCCACAAAAACTCTGTAATTTCTAGGTGTAAGAGAGCATACCTTGACAATCCTTCCAGGCATTTGTATGTCAGCTTATTGCATTAACAAATCCAAAGAGTCACAAGTCAAGCCTCCAGGACACACATTGCTGTGCTGACTGGAGACACAGGAATAAAAAAAGGAAGTACAGCAAGACTGAAGAGGCGAGGAAAGCCCCAAACTCTTTTATGTGGGTGGCATGGCACGAAAAATGTTGTTTAGAAAACTGATCTGAGTCTGCTGTGTATAATGCCGAGTTGTTTGTGAGCCTTGGAAAGCAGCCCTGTAGGAAGGCAGTAGTTGCTTTCAAATGTCAAAGGATGGCAAAATACCTAAAAGTATTTGTTTCATGTAGATAATTGAAAAGTTTTGATGGCGAATTTTTGCTCCTTTTGTAGTGTTGAGAAGGAGTTTAACTAGCATTGGGGGAAAAAGAATAAAACTGTAAGCATTTAAGAACTAAGGTGTCATTGAGAGTAAATCATCACAAAGTAACAAAAATCTCAGCAGACTGAAACAGGTTTTTTAAGTTATAATGCAAGCATAGAACTGTGAGAAGATCAAAACAATTTGTTATCTCTACTACAGGTCAAATCTTTAATTAAAAATAGAATTACTGAGAATGTTGGGGGGAGTGTTATTTTGTAGTCAGTCTTACAAATTACTTGCTTAATTATTTTGCATTCCACTTTGTGCTGGATACAAAGATGATATTTAGCAGCAAAAGAAAAAATGAGAAGGAATGAAATACGCATCCAGCTCATGGGTTTTAAAAATAAGATAAAACCTCTATAAGAAATCCAAAAGCAATTCAAGTATTTTTTCTTGTATTCTCAGGCAAATACTTCTGAAAGCTTCCCTGTCTTCAATTTGCTGATAGCTGCCAGTCAATTTTCAGCTGGAAAAGAAAAAAAAAAGGGGGATTTCAGAAATCCCTCCTATTTTTCTCACTATTAAAGCTCTATTTGGCTGAATGGTTTGACAGTTTAATGAGTCTTTTTTAAGCAGACAGGAATCATTGGCACCTGGTATCAAACATGAAAACTCCACGTGAGAGAAAGCCAACTCTTACTGAAGCCCTGTGTATGTGAAGATATGAGTGTTTTATACCATCTCATTTTTCATATTCGGGATATATGTAATCATAACCTAAGCCATGCTGTACATAAATATTATTCTTGAGCTTTTTGTGTTTGCATTTCTCATTAGCAGGATGAAACAACTGTTTTCAGAGTCCCTGTGTTATTTTTCCTCAGCTTTTGGATGCAAACACTGAGATACCCCATGGCACTCAAGAAATCAAGACCTCAGGGTAAATTTCCATCAAAAGTGCATGTGTCAGATACCTGGCACGATGGCAAGACTGCTGGCAGCTTCAGGGTGTCAGGATTTTACTTGGGCTGACTCAGGCTAGGCTGGGCATGTGAACAGAATTAATTGGCACTTCAGAAAAAAAAAATTATCTTTGAAAAAATCAATTAGCACTGAGAATGTTTTCTAACCCATTTCCCCATTTTTTGTATGAGAATTCTTCACAGCAGATAAAAAGCTTAGAATGTGAAGAAACCATACAACAGCTGCACAGATAATCAAATTTAAGCTTGGCTCTTTAACTACTCCATATTCCCTTTTATTGTATTTTTCATGCAATTTTTACAGTATAATCTATCCATTTGCATTACTCTTCAATAGAAGAGTGCAGAACTTTCTGTGAATTATGTTTTTTCACTACAAATCAAATCTTTCTTTTTTGAAAGGGTTAATGGTACTTATCCCAGTTCACAGGTGTGACAGGCGGATTCAGCTGCTGAATTCTGTTTTGAAAATAATGTATGCAAAATCTTGGAAATTCAAGTGAAGTTTTAATTTACTGACTACTCAGTGCCTTGTCTTAATCTGAACCCCAGTTCCTTACTCACACCCTTAGCAGAAGGTCACCTGTCTATCCCACCAGCTTAAGCAAGCTCATTCCCCTTCTCTTGAATGCAACTTAGACTTAGATGGAGTATATGTCCAATTTTATTTGATTTTTCTTACACAGAAAACTACACTCTTACCAAAGAATTATTGTAATGGGAATTTTAGCTCCCATTTAGTTCTCATTCCCCTCTCATCTGCCATATGCAGCAATAGTTGCACCTATGGATTTCCCTTTTGGTTCATTTGATGTAGATTTTTTTTCTTGTCGAGACCAACAAACCTTGGCTGGGGCCTTGTGCAGGTCATGAATGCAGCAAGGTCAGGCTCCTGTCAATAAGCTCGGGGGTGGTCAGGGCTTCCTTAGCAGCAATGGCACTACATCTCCATCGATAGAGATGAACAGAAGCATCTCAATTAAGGGTTGAAGCAGTGACAGAGTTTACCAAAAGAAGGGATTTAACCTGCAGATAAGCAAAAGCCCGTATGTGCTCAGAAATGCTTCAGCGGTGACTGGCAGTCAATCATCCACACTGTCATCGCAGTTTAGCACTGAAATTCAGCCTATGGATCCCACAGGGAATCATTTTATTGGCATCTAAATGCACATACTACGTTTTCTTGAAGTATTAAAAACTCCGCCGGAAAAAGCACTTGTTTGGAGCATTGCCAAGGTGCTTCAGCAGTTAGTACTAGTGCAGCTCCATATCTTATGCCCACATTTCAACACAGAGGAGCATTTTAGTGCTGAGGTCAGCCTCTATCTCTACTTTGAAAACGAAGTTCCCGTTTTCCACATTCACAGTCTGTTCTTCAGAGACGCTGTGTATTCAAGCATAGTAATTTTATCATGTTTTGTGACATTTAGTAAGAAGATTATGAAGCCAATGTACGGTAGATGCACAAAGTGTGTGGGGTTGATGAGGGCATTTCTCACTTGTCTCTTCTAGACTTTAAAATTCTGTGTGAAACAACTACCACACCAGAAATCTCCCCTCTTCCCCCTCCCCACATCTGTGAGGAGGTCCAGTTTACCCAGAGCCTCAGAAGTCCAGTCTCCAGAACAACAAAAACTACTGACATGGATTTCTAAGCATATTTCAACTCATGCTTCACATGCATGCTTATAAACAGCCAACAGCTCAACCCCCTCTGTGCAGAATGCACCAATTCCAGCATTTTTCCATCCCTCCCATGTTTAATCTAGTCCAGAGATTAAGACAGGAAGCTTTTCTATCAAATGCTTCTACTGTTATCATAGGCTCCTTTACAACAAAATGGACACTAACCTCAGGGTTTTATTCTTTGTTAGTACCCTGCTTGCACTTCAAACAGGGGAGTTGAGAAGACTCTATAATACAGCACAATTTGAGGACTCTTGCCTTAAAATAAATGGATGCAATCAGTATTGTTCACACTTTTCCAGAGGCTCTGGGCCCCTCACTGTCCACTCACAGGGATGGTGGCAGAGAGGGATTCAACGCGATAAAAGACTCCCACTCCTCTTTCACACACACACACTGCTGAAATTTGGAGCTAATATATAGAGCAAAAACCACATCTAGTCAGCTGTCTCTATAGCTAAAGCAAATCCTGCCCACTGCATAACCTGTCCCACACTGAAGTGGCTTTCCCCTTAAGTATGCAGCCCTGAGCATACAGAAATCTCCTTTACAGAGTACCTGTCTGCTGAGTCAAAATATAAATTGTGCTCGAGTTAAAACAGCGCAGCAAGTTAACTGTGGTCATTTCTGAATAGCACAACACCTCCCTGTAAAAGGTACTCCTGGGGCAGACAGAAGGCTTGAAGAGAGGGAGTACAGAAAGATGCTGCACTGCAAATCATGTCAACACTTACTGCAGAATAGGTCAAAGTACCACAGAAATTCAAGTCGTGGGAAACCTGAGCTGCTCCTGTATCAATTTCTCTTCAGGTTACACAATGTGGGCTTTTATTTATTCTTAGTTTAGACAAAAAAAAAAAAATTAGTAATTGTTCACTTGGGCAGGAGTGTAGGCTAAGCAGAGGGATTATGCTAATCATCTGAGTATACTTTTTATTAATAGTTAACTTCAATTTATAAAGCCCTTTAAGAGAAACTAGGGAAAATAGCCCAATTCAGCTTTGTGAAAACAACATAGACTTAAAGGCATCTCCTCAGACATAACAGCAATGAATCTGGTACATAAGGGATATCTTGCCGTTAATTGTTGCTTTGTTTTAGTTTTTGATCTTTATTCCTCCCTTTTTTTTTCAACTTCCAACACACTCTCCAAAGTCTGACCTCAGTCAGGAGCCATTCTGAATTGAATTTTTTCTTACTTATTTTCTTTTTTCATGCCCCTTTCCAGGGGGCAATGAATGCCCAAGTCTCAGTGAATCTTCATGAATAATGTAGAATTCACTCTTTGATCCAGATATCCATCATTATGCCAGATAGTTTAACTAAGCCTGCACCAAGCAAAGCAGCTTAATCCAGAGCTTTTCACTGTCACGCCTGCCCCTCGGGCTATGCCATGCCTCCAATTCTACACACTGGAGGAGGACATGACCAACCAGTGGAGCCAGCTTTGTGTGTCCACACTAGTGCACAGACAAGGAGAAATCTTGGTGAGGAAACCCAGACTGCCTCCTGGCATTGGTGCCATTCTTGCTTCCCACCAGAGCAGAGTCAACTCACAGTACAAAGACAGGAATTTCTATTTTTCTCTAAGCACAGCAAGAACGGGCAATAACGTTAAAGTAGAAACTACTCTATTAAAGGTAATTAGGGAGTAATTTCAATGATTCTTCCCTTCCACTGGTCCTCCCCTTCCAAATGGAAAAGGCTTCATTGCTCCTTTATCATCAGGGAAGAATAGAAGAGGCACTCAGCCAGAAGTTCCAACAAATCCCATAACCAGAGTAGAGAGCTTTTTGAAGCATTCTCCTCTTTGTACGGACAGCCTTCCTCATCTTCACAGAATGGAGGATATCACCATGAAGAACAGATTAAAGGACTGAAAGGTCAAAGCAGTAAAGAATTTATTTTCTATAAAGTATTTCACATTATATTTCTAATATTGCTTCTCCTGACAAGAGCTAGTCTTAGCACACTGGGCAACAAAATAGAAATTCTGCCTCCTGACAATGGTTCTGTCAGAAAACTGGAAATGAGAAACGATGCTCTGAGTCACAGTCCATCTTCCTAAGTCTCCCTTCATCTCCCCATGAAGGGTAGAAAAAGCAGTTTTCCTGGAAGTGTTCCCTTCCCTCTTGTCTTCTGCACAGCAACCACATATCTGGGAACCTATGCACCAACACAGTGATAGATGGGTCTCCAAGATTTCAGAGACCCTTTTACACACTCTGTTTTATTTTTATCTTCTGAGCTTATTCTACCTTATCTATAAAGGTATGCAAAATCCACCTCTCTAAACTTCAGGATCTTCTAATAAGTGAATTCATCTTGGAGTAAAAGACTCATACATTTTTATTTCCACTTGCAGGACCTTGCATTTAATTCCTCTTCTTCCCTTCTGATAATTAATGACTTGGGAGTGGGGAGAGCAGAGGGAAAGGTGAAGAGAAAATCCAGGAATTTTGCCAATCTCAGCTTTGAAAAAGTAGTTTTCTTCTCTATTTTGGCAGCAACATCTTGCATTAGTTGTCTTGCATTCCGTAACTGTAGCTATTACTACACTTAGTTCATAAGGGGAAATTGTCAGAGTATGCAAAAGTAATTCCAAAGCTAAAAAGCAGGAATGGTTCAGCGTCTATGTTCTGGATTTTCATATGTCTATTGGCAGTTTCTGTAATTAAAGCAGCAGATTCATAGCTCAACATCACAAAATAGATGATGAGGCATAACTACTAAAGTTTACTGGGTTAAAAGGAAACCTGCAACTATTTTGTTCAGAAAAGAAACCCTGAAAGTGAAAAAAACATTTAAAAAAATCTGGGAGCAAAACCAAATATGCACTGGTTTGTTTTTTTCCTTGAAAATAAATGTCCAGATGCTTAGCTATCACCTAGAGAGTGAAATTTTTGGCACACCAGGGAGTGTGCAACCATGAATGAAAGGACTTCTGGCTCCTTGCTCTGCAAATTATTGACAGGCTACTCTGTGTATTCCAACATGGTAGGGATAATGTGCCCTTGTCCCTGTTCAGGTATGAAAGGAGCCAGCAGTATCTACATGGCAATATCCATCATGTTGAGAAAAGGATGCTTTTTTCCTCAGGACAAGACACACATGCAGTTTAAACCTCTCAGTTACCACAATCTCCTTCTTACCTGGCTGCCAGTTGAACCAGTCAGATTTGCACAATAACCGGTTAATATGAAGTGCAGTACATCTCTGGTATTTGAAATTAAGTCATGTCTTTACAGTCATGCACTGTACTTAACCTTCTGTGCTTGGCTTTTCTGCTTCCATTCTCCTCTTCTGATTCGAAATTACAGAAATTTATTTGCATTCAGGGCTCCTCAATATACTCTTGGTTCTTTTTCTGTTCATCAGAAGGATAATTTCATCTTCTAGAGCCTGACTCTAGAGTCTGCTCCTGAAGAGCAAACATAAATAGATTACAAGCAGTGTGCATTCAAATAAATTACATGTTTAAATATGTCAGTTAAATTATAATGCTCAATTAGACAGCTAATTATGTTGAAAATGCAGTTTTGTGCATAAATTGATGGCCACTCACCCAGCCTGCCTGGCTATTTCCATTCGTATATTGTCCCTATGTAACTTCTATCTTTCAAATATCACCTGCTTGAAGGTTTATCTAAGTGCAGTCATACACTGCTTTACTGTTACTTAATTTAAAAAAAAAAAAAATTTCAAATACAATTCAACCTTTGCTCTGAGTTTTACTACCTGCCATCAGAATTTTAGTGGCAGTAAGATTTGTGGACCAGGTTCCCAGACTTTTCAAGGTCATATTCCCAAAGTGCTTTTCCTCTGTTTATGACGTCTCACTTTCCAGGATGCTTGTTAATCACTCTCTCTGCATCATTTTGTAAGAAAAAAATAAATTTAATTTAAATTTACAAGCACATATGAATTTTAAAGATGACCTTTGAGTGGATAAAGAAATTGTGTATGAAACCACAGACGACACACATTCAAAAAACACAGTCTTAAAATTGCCATTGAATTCATTACTACTAGCTAGGACCTGGAAATGAAGTAGGAAGAAGATCTGTCAGCATGAATTAATAGGTTTCATTTAAGAATGATACCTTGGTATGACAAAATACATCCTCATACTTAATTCATGACGCCGTCTCACAGCTATCATACAAAACAGATCTTTTCAGATATATTTTCCATGTTTTACCCTTCATTCAGTTTCTGTAGGTTTACCAGGTTTACTGGCAACCAATCTGAATGAAGCATGTATACACAGAAAAACAGAGGCTTTTATAACTGATGAGATCTCAGAAGAGCTAAATTATTTGTTTGGTGTTTCCAGACAGCTACATGTTTCATTTCTCACAATATGAAAGGAATCACACAATATGAAAGTTCATCAGTATCACTGTGTTAAAAATTTAGGCGAAATAAAGACAGTATGATAGCACCAAAGGGATAAAAATAAACTTCACTTGAGTACAGCATAAAATATTATTTCAGGCAGACAGCTGTTCTCTTCAGTTCTTATGCTTAGAAAATGCAGAAAAATTGATGGCGGAATAAAACCCTCAAACCTGATAATTTTCTTTCTTTTCTAGGTTTTTGTTCTTTCCTCTGAATTATGGAAGGTAATAGTTTCATTTTAAGGTCTAAAACCATTGTCATACAATTTATCCATACTGTTAGACTGTATGAGCCATAATTATTTATGACATGTTCTCAGTCAGCCCATATTTCCTGATAGTATATATTTAAGATACCTCCTAGTAAAGAAAAACTGAAATAAGCCAGTGTCTTTAGCTCTGGGCATATATGGTAGTAAAATGCAACTCCTCAAGACAACTAAAATTAATCTGGATAAGTACTGCAAATGGCAATGTATGAACCTACTCCAACTTTGACAACATAAGAGAAAAAATTATCTATTGTATTACATCTTTTTTTTTTTTAATTTGTTACCTCTATAGTCATTCAAGAGGGAAAGATTTCAGCATTATGCTCTGCCTTGTCCTTTCAGGACTTGTAGCAACTTCTCTGAAGTACCTCAACAGCCGAAATCAGGGAATTCCAAGGCATGTTTTTTATGGCACATGCTCCAAATTATTAAATTCCACTTCGAAAATAAAAATTCTCTTCAAGCCTCTTTTCAAAAATGGCATTAAAATCCACACATCAATTTCTGACATGTCATTTTGAACCAGTAGTCCCGGAACAACAGACTACTTGAAATACATAAAACCAGGGTTAGTATTTATCAATTGGTCTGAGTCTCTGAGTAGTGCTGGTCTGCCAGCCTACAGAGTCAGAGAGTGACACTGAGAGGGGCTAGAAATTGCTCTGAGATTTTTCAAGGTTCTTATGACTGTCACTAAGCTCACTGCTTCACAGCTTGAAAAATGCGAGAGGTTTTCCAGCTGAAGTCACGTGTGTGTTAAAAGAGGATTAACATGAACAGCCAGCTAACAAATGCCAGGTTTTTTTCTTTCCATTTTTTTAATCCTCCTTACTTTCTATCCTCTAATAAAACTTTTTTTTTTGCCTCCTATCTAGGTATTTTTCCCCTTTTGGCATAGCCTATAAAGAATGCTGCAAGTCATTTAACAGATGCATCTAGCACAACAAAATCCTGTGCTACAGACTCTGAGGATGCAGACTGCAAAGTGAATCTCACTCAAAGCAGAGAGTATTAAATCACATAATCACTGGAACAATTCAGGACCTCAACTGCTCATTTACACAATTCAGTTGCAACATGCTTATCTCTCCATTCTCTTCTATCCCCATTCTGTTTATCAACAAAACCTGTTCAGTCTTAAAAACACCTTTGGCTTAGCATCCAAAGCCATTGCAGACAAAAATAAAATAGAAATGCTTTGGATGAATCACACTAAAAGGCAGCCTTCAAAGTGACACCGATGCCTGAAGATTTTTTGCTTTTTATGTATTCTTCATGTATTTGTAGCCCCTGTAGACTGTTAACACTAAGGTATAACTTCTAGTACTTTTCCAGCTTTCTTTTCCCACAGTGAACAACTCTTGTTGACGAATTCTTGAAATTCTCTTTGGTCTTGCCTGTCAGTGTACCAAGGACATTACCAGGCAATAGTCATAATAAAGGTAGAGGGGGCTCAAGTGGGGCAGAACCTAGGGGGGGATTACTTCACCAACTACCCTTTTAATTGGTTAATAGTTGCTAGTTGTACTAATAGCCCCATCTTATAAAGAGGGTACATATCTCACTCTGGGTGCAGTTTTTTGCCATATTGTGTACCTGAAAGCTTTCACGTAAATGTTTGCTTTGTATCATCATTCTAACGTTGTTTGGAAAGTTTTGTTCTATTCGAGGCAATGCCACCTCCATCAAGGCAGAACACAGCACCTTTGTACAGCTACATCCCATCAGCTGGCCAGCTTTCATCTTCATCGACGTCTCCAAAGCATTAGAGGCACCACAGTCTGGTCCAGTTCTGCAAGTATTATCCACACACAGTAGGTTGGCGGAATATGGCAAGAAAATCAGGGAAACAAACATTGTAACTAGCAGATGTCACCATTTTTCAGGTCTGAGTAGTTTAATCGATTACTCTCACGCTTATTCGTGTTGAAGCCTTTCCACGCTAACCTGATGTTTGCTTGGTGCACTCTCAACTAAAACGTAAGAGAAATAAAATATAGCAAAGTTTATTTTCTGGTGGAAAAAAGTGAGACCAGAGGTCGGAGGTTAATACTGAGCTGCTGTTGTTTACCTCTGTCTTCTAGGATCATCTCTTTTCATAGCAAAGAAGTCATTTCTGGTTCCCTTGTCAACTGCTATGCACCAGCTCAATGCCACCACCACAGCAGTTCTTCAAATCCTGACAAACTGGATTCCCCAACAAACACCATCCACCTGCAGGACACAGGGTTCACTCCAGCTGCTGTCCCAAGAGTTCTTGACATAACAAATGCATCTGAATTACCACTATTTTAACTGCCAGAACACACCTCCACTATGAATTCGCATAAGCCCTTTTGAGACATACCTCAACTCTGGACCAAAAAAACCAACAACTTTCCTTAATTTTTGCTGAAAATATCTCTTATTTTAGACCATTCACTTATATTAAAACTCCACACTGTGCTTCTTTTTAATTTGCTCCCTTTCAGTTTAGAGTGAAGCTTTCTTAGATGTATTTTTAACCACTTTAGGAAAATATATGAATATAGAAAGAGGGGGGGGAAAAAACCCAACCAAATCTTGATCTTCACTAATTTTTATCATAGGACTTTTCCCCCTCATTCAACATTCTCAAATATCATTCACAAAGCAACCTGACATCTGTATGCACTTAAAACTCTGAACATCTCAACATTTCCCTTTCAAATTCCTCAGGAAGTAGTGGTCAGGCTTAAATGTTACAGAAGAGGAAGATAAATTTCTGAATGGGACCTCTGAGAGACAGATTATAGCACATTTGACTATTACATTTATTCCAGGTGGTAAAAAAAAAAGCCAAAGGTAAAGGAGACCCTGGAGTCTCTTACACTGTTCATTTAGGTCAGAAACCTTTGTAGTGCTTTAATATTTCAAACTAATTCCTTCAGAAAAACCTCAAACAATTAACATTTCACTTTTTTTGGTAAAACTCTCTCAAAGTACAAAGTTTGGCTGAGCCCATCTGAGCTGTAGATTGGAAGGAAGAAGTGGTACATTAGTACATCGAGAGACTGATCTCACTATACTTTTAAGTCAACAGATTAATGCAATACCTTCCTCTCTTGTCCTTCTTTCTGCAAGTGAACTTTATATGGGCCAATTCTGCTCTCAGATAAGGCTCCAAAATAGGGGTAATTTGGATGTCATAATAAAAAAGGTGGATTTTTCTCTACTGTAGTTGTTTCCTTTCTTATAATTAATACATTCTTCATTAGATTCCTTACACCAGGGAATCTATCTATTCAGACCTTGAGCACACAATCCTCTTGTTGGCTCTGTTTAAAGCTTTAAACTATTTGAATGCTATTCAGTTCTCACTGAGATCTTTAGCTCCTTCTTCAGACAGTTTTCTACACGTAAGAAAGACCACTTCAGCAGACTATCAGCCATGAACTTTTTCAATAGATATCCAAGAGCAAATTAAACAACAACAACAAAAATGCAGACAGATTTTATGGATCAAAGTAAATTTAGCAGTTCCTCATTGTGAAGCTAATAATGTTTATACATTTAAATAGCTAAATCTACTATTACTTCTAACAGGCAGGTTACATGGAAAAAAAAGAGATGGAAACCAAATAAAAAAGCAAGAAAAATTCAGCTTTATGTTCTCTTTGAAGGAGGAAGGGATGAAGGACCATAAGCAGCTTCTTGCACCCAGCTGTTCAAAGAAATGTGCTCCTGGCCGCATGACAGCCTCTGTCATGAACCATCAAGAAAATGTTGAACTTGATGATATAAACCACCTCCACTGCAAAAGTCACTCTACCAGCTGGCAGCAGTAACCAGGAACACCCTAAATTTATTTATCGTACTACACAAGCTGCATGGAAGGAAAGTGAAGTAATCACTATGTTTACATTCTGCACAGCAGTGCAGAAAGAAACACCTGAGTCCATGTGATTTAACTATGCTTATTCCAAAATCTCATCCAGTGAAATAATCATAGACTAATCTCAGCACATAGCTGCAGAAACACTGATGGCACTGATCATTGTTTTAACCTGACTATCAAGCCATTTATTTTGGTTTAAATAGAAAGCAGCCCATCCTCCTTTCTTGGGTTCAGTATGCCCATTATTAGTAAGTTGCTTATATTGCTTTTCTCATAATTTTGTGCTTGTGGCATCATTTTTATGTGAAAAATCATTACATCTTAGTGAATTATAAACAGCAAAAGAGGCTTCTTCTAGAGTGCATGTCAGGTTTTCTAAAGCAAAATTTTGGTAATTGTCTCAAAAACTCCCTAATGTGAGTAACAAACAAAAGGGAACCCTTCACTCTGCTTTTTAAATGAGGAAAACAATTATTAGCCTCCAAATGACCGTGGAGAATAGGAAGATCCTGCAACTTCTGTTTTCACCACCTGCCACATCCTCATTCTTGTATTCACAGCCAACTTCGCAAGTCCCAATGCCTATCCAGTGAGTCCTATGCTTAACCTTACTCCCCTAGATAATCCCATATATTTCAGTAGTACTAAGAATCATTCAGGTGGCAAAAGATCTCTAAGGTCACCAGTCCAACTGTTAACCCATCTTCATCTCTAAACCATGTCACCAGTGCCACATCTAGATGTTTTTTGAACTCTTCCAGGGATGGTGACTTCACCACTTCCCTGGGCAGCCTGTTCCAATCCTTGACAACACTTTCTGTGAAGAAATTTCTCCTAATATCCAATCTAAACCTTCCCTGGTGCAACATGAGGCCATTTCCTCTTGTCCTATCACTTGTTACGTGGGAGAAAAGACCAACTTCCACCTGGCTATAACTTTCCTTTCCTCTCCTCTGAGCCTCCTTTTCTCCAGACTGAACACCCCAGCTCCCTCAGCCACTCCTCATCAAACTTGTGCACCAGACCCTTCTTCAGCTCTGCTGCCCTTCCCTGGGCACACTCCAGCACCTCAATGTCTTTTTTGAGGCAAAGGGCCCAAAACTGAATGCAGAATTTGAGACTGCAAAGCCTTTAAGGCAGGGATTTTGTCTTCAATTTACAAATATAAACCAACCAACACAACAGAAATTCCTCAGACCACGTGAACACAGGTACACACAGGCATCTTCTCATCCCAGATATATGCATTTCTGTGGCTGTTCACTGCTCTGGCAGGCATCTTTCTCATCTATAATATAGACACATCAACAAGACTTGGTCAGTTCTCAAAACCCAGCTGGACCCAAGGCTACGGAAAAATCAAGCCACAGAGCTTTCTTATCCAGCTCTACTGATGGACCAGAACCGAGGACTTCCTCATGACATGGGAAGCTGAACAAGACCAAGCTGAGCAAGACCACTTCTCCACTAAAATTGGTGCAATCTGCTATGTAAAGAGTGGTCACTACTAAAGCCTGCGTCACCTTCTGTCTCTTCCCTCAAATACTGTGCGAAAGTGTCTCTTTAAACCACTGTAATTCCTGTATTTTGAGAGGAATTACTGTTCTTTTGAGAGGACACTGTCTATACAACAAGATCTTTGGCCACAACCACTCACTGGAGAGGAGAAAAAAATCACTTTGTCAGCCCAAATATACATAGCGAAATCCCCAGTGTAGAAGGAGATTCACTAGGAGCCAAGTAATTTTCCAGGCTTACTTTTCCAGGTATGTCATTTGTCATTTTTTGTACTATGCAAAAACTCTGCACCTCTGCTAGACAGCATCTCCACCTCCACCATGTTAACATCATGACATATGCCAGCGTATGCTAGCTTAGCCATTCCAGTGCTGGCAAGCTCAGCAGGAATGCTCAACAACTCCAGCTTTTTTTTTTTTCCCTTTCCTTTTTCCATCTGCATCTTTTTTACAAGAAATAGAAACCCTGCCTGGAAAAAGTGGATTCATTACAACACCTTTTCTTCTTTCAGGTATGGGTCATTGGAGGCTGACAGAGGTTAGACCGGGCTCATAGAAAGACGCAGAACATGTAGGGTGTGCGGCAAGAGCTGTCTCGTTTTCAACCTTTGCCCTGTTCTGAGTTAATATGAAAACTATGTGTGATTAATTTTTTAAAACTCAGAAAAATGATGCCTAAGGCATCTCTAATCAACTCACTGGTGAGGCACATACAATTCTGCTGAGTCCTGCATGGCAATAAAGTTATGTAGAATTTTAATACAGCAATTACCATCTGCCAATTACAGATAATGATTACCTACCAATCCATTTAACATGCATGTGTACGTGCATCAACGAGCAGGATAAATTGCAAGTTCCAGAAAAAGAGGCAGCAGAATGAGATGTTTGCCAGATGAACTACCTCTTAACACTTCAAGGATGGTAAAAATAGACTATATCCACTACAAAGCTTCAGCATCAGATAATGGTAGCACAAGAAAAACAAGAAGCAGAAGCACCGACCCACATAAGAGCTCCCAGCCTTAAAGTGAATCCAGTAGTCTGAGATATAAGACTTGGCATAGGCATATCTTTGGGCTGAGAAAACATTAATAACCAAAGAAACAAACACTGGGAAAAGTGGAAAGGAGACTCTGGAAGGCAAAAGTTCCCTTTTTCCTCTTCAGGGAAAAGAGGAACTTGAAAAAATATCATTTTCCTTTCCCATGCTTGCCTTTCTGACCTGTCCCTTAGCTCCTCCACTTTTCAAGCATATCCATATAATCCTTCTTGGCCATAAAACGCTCTCACAACAAAAGGTGGTGTAGTTCCTCTGCTTATCTAGCATTACACAGCCCAGCTTTAAACCCAAGTCAGAAGTCACTGGCTATTCTTAAGCTCCATCTCTCTAGGAAAAGCTTTTCCCATGGCTGTTAACTATCAGTGGAAGTAATTATGTGTACTAGTGTATGTCAAGACATTGTTATGCTAGATCAAATCTATGGCAAGCTTCTCTCTAGCTACACAAAATTATCACTGTGTATTATTATGACAGAGTGATGGACAAAATTTGGCAGAAAATCTTCTTTAAGGGAGAAAAATGCAGAAGCTACCCTTGGTGGCAGAAGAAAACCCAAAACAAAATTACCCACATAAGCACAATGAGGCATAATTTTCTCATACTTGGGACTCGTGGACCCTGGGAACATAAAAGGAATTACAGAACAGCCAACTGATTGCTGCATGGCTCTGCCCCAGCCACGCAAGGGAGCAGCTTTGAAAAACAGCCCAGCTTTCTAAGGAGTTTCACAATACCACACAGATGTATTCAGAAAAACAAGAGGTGACAGTGAGAAACGTCGTAATATATCAGAAAATTGCAGGATTTTTACCTGGGGGTAGATGCTGAGATAATAAATTTCCTGCAGTGAATCCTCTCTGTTTTCTTTTTAGCGTACGAACCCAACACGTGCACAAAATTCTATCCAAACTTCCAATCCTTGCTATTTTATATAGCAGATGGATAGACAGACAGAGATACACACATATATATAAAAACACAGCTCTATACTATTTAAGATTAGATTAGTAGGATGACAACCATTTGAGTTGCAGACAACACGAAAATTCCTACATGAGAATTCTCACTAGAAATTTCTGAGCGTAAGATTTATCCTCCTCCACTAGACAACTGCAAGGAATTCCTAAAACAGAAACAGAAGCTGGAATATAGATTCAGAGTTTCCAAAATAATTTTACAGATTTCGTCCATTCAATGCAATAAAGTAAGTTCAGTAATTAAGAAAAATAAAAGGAAAGTTCTGTCAGAGATTAAAACCTGAAAAAAAGAGTACTTTTTAAGGCTGAAGATCACTGAGTTACAAGAAACACAACAGAGTTGGAATAACTCTTTGTTCTGTTTACTGGTGAAGTGAGAAATGGAGTAAAATAGGAAAATTGAACAGAAGTAGTACAAACTATAAGAAAAAACAAATTCCAAAGTCAAAATAGTACTAAAGTATGGGACAATCACACACTAACAGAAGCTGAGACAACTTAGCACCTTATCCCTCAGGTTTTTACAAAATGACTTTGCAGAACAGATCTTCTCCTTAAAGCTTGATTCGTCCTGGGTTTAAAGTTTACTTTAAAAACAACACATGAAACAGGCCAGCACTTAACATCTCCCTTTTGAAGTCTACAGTCCAATGCATAGCTTCTGTACTGCTCCTCTGCTGAAAACTCTCTATATGAGTAAGTGGGGAAGATGGACATTGTATAAGGTTGGAGCATAACATGATACATTCCTCACTTTCCCATGACAAATGCCTCATACTTGAGTCCTCTTTCTGGAAATTGCATATGTCATGAATGTCAGGTCAAAAAGATTTGTGGTCCAAGAGGAAGCATTTCTATCTGTTCTGGCTTTGCTATCAGCAGTTCTTTGTCTATCATACACTGAAACATACTTAAAATCAAAATTAAGATGCTACAGGATTACTTATTATCTTTATGGATAACTAAACAATATTGTACATACATTTTTTAGTTTTACCTCCACATCATCTTAAGAATAATATTTTCATTTTCACATAAACCTCTTCGCTAGTTTAAACAATAGCAAAAGAAGAATCTAAAGCACTGTCACATTCTCATCTCTTGAGCACAGAATTAACTAGGTTGGAAAAGATCTTTGAGATCATCAGGTCCAGCCTATGACCTAACACCACCTTATCAACCATACCATGGCACTGAGTGCCACATCCAGTCTTTCCTTGAACACCTCCAGGGACGGTGACTCCACCACCTCCCTGGGCAGCCTATTCCAGTGGCCAATCACTCTTTCAGTACAAAATTTTTTCCTACCATCTACACTCAACTTCTCTTGGCTCAGCTTAAGACTGTCTCCTCTCATTCTGTCAGTGGTTGCCTAGGAGTAGAGACTGACCCCCACCAGGCTACCTCAGTACCTCCTTTCAGGGAGCTGTAGAGAGTGATGAGGTCTCCCCTGCGCCTCTGTTTTTCCAGGCTAAACACCCTCAGCTCCCTCAACCATTCTTCATAGGGCTTGTGTTCCAGACCCTTCCCCAGCTCCGTTGCCCTTCTCTGGACAAGCTCCAGCATCTCAACATCGTTCCTAAATTGAGGGGCCCAGAACTGGACACAGCGCTCAAGGTGCAGCCTCACCAGTGCCGAGTACAGGGGAAGAATCACTTCCCTGGTCCTGCTGGCCACACTGTTCCTGATCCAGGCTAGGATACCACTGGGCTTCCTGGTCACCTGGGCACACTGCTGGCTCATGTTCAGCCTCTGTCAGTCAGCACCCCCAGGTCCCTCTCTGCCTGGCCACTGTCTGGCCACTCTGTCCCCAGCCTGTGGTGCTGCAGGGGGTTGTTGTGGCCAAAGTGCAGGACTCGGCACTTGGACTTGTTAAACCTCATATAATTGGATTTGGGCCATCTATCCAGCCTGTCCAGGTCCCTCTGCAGAGCCCTCCTGCCCTCCAGCAGATCAACACTTGCATCCAGTTTGTCATCTGCAAATTTGCTGATGGTGGACTCATCCCCTCATCCAGATCATCAATGAAGATATTAAACAGGACCAGCCCCAACACTGATCCCTGGGGGACACCAGCAGTGACTGGACACCAACTGGATGCAGCACCGCTCCCCACCACTCTCTGGGGCCGTCCATCCAACCAGTTCTCAATCCAGCGAAGCGTGCACCCATGCAAGCTGTGGGATGCTGGCTTTTCCAGGACTACATGTGGGTGTCAAAGGCCTTGCTGAAGTCCAGGTAGACAACACCCACAGCCTTCACTGCATCCACCAGGTGGGTCACCTGGTCATAAAAGGAGATCAGGTTGGTCAGGTATGACCTGCCCCTACTAAATCCATGCTGGCTGGGTCTGATCCCCTGGTCATCCTGTAGGTGCCGTGTGATCGGACTCAGGATGATCTGTTCCATAATCTTGCCGGTACT
The DNA here is from genome assembly GCA_013397565.1 of Ptilonorhynchus violaceus. Classification (NCBI taxonomy): domain Eukaryota; kingdom Metazoa; phylum Chordata; class Aves; order Passeriformes; family Ptilonorhynchidae; genus Ptilonorhynchus; species Ptilonorhynchus violaceus. The sequence goes on from VZRJ01006789.1 coordinate 2,036,485, forward strand.
CAAAACTGTCTCCCCCAAATGCAGTCGTATACCAAAAGAACAGCAAATATTTACCAGAATAAAATGTAAAGAAAGAGGATCAGGTTAGGCTGCAACTCAGGTCACAACATTCCGCAACTTCTGAAAGCATAACAACTACAGTAAAAAAAGATATAGAAAAATCCATTGTACAAGGGAATCTTTAGCCACGTGTGAATGACTAGAGCCAAAGGCTAAGCTGGGCAGTCACCTTGATGCTCTGGCAGGCAATGCCACGGCTAGGTTTTTTGCAGAACAGGAAACTGGTAAAGCATGACCACTGTAACGAGGACACGGCAATAAGGACTTGTAATCTTGTGTCCTGTGGATAGCTTTTGATAATGAAGTCTCTAACACACTCGTCCTTTATTTTTTAATTTTTTTTTTATTATTATTATTTTTATTATGTCAGGGAGTAATTTTTTGTGCTAAGACTAATATCAGGCACCACTATTTCAAGCTGTAGGAAAAGGGAAGACTGTAAAGCCATCTACATTCTGCTCCAATGCAGTGTTAAGATTAGTGCTAGACAGCTGATACCAGCAGCAGTTTCATCACAGCCAAATAATTATACAGTCAGCTTTTCTTCAAAACACATTACACAGCTGCTATAACCTATTAGTAAGTTTCTGCAACGTGTGGAGTTTCTCTGGAAGTCACACACTAACCAAAATATGTCTGGTCTCCCTTTAAACCCACTGATAAGTTTCCAAAATGATGTTCTAGTTCAATTACATTATTCTTCTGGTAATATACCAGGAGAGAAAGGTGGATATTAAGTCATTACTCAAGTCTGCAGCTACATCCCAGTTATAACTTGCTTTTTCATCACTGATTCCAGGGAAAAATGGTGTCACTTTTCAAATACAACAGAGAAAGATGGAAAATTTCTACCCTGTACAGCTAGCTCCTTTGGCAAGACCTGACTCACCACAGATCCAGCCCTGAGTGTACTCTTGGATTCAGGGCTCTGGCACCAGTTGCCGCCCCTCAGCCTGTCTGTTCTGCCTCCCTCACCCAGGCAAGGCACCTCTTTGGAAGAGACACGTACAAACCTGTCTGCTATAGAGACATCTAGATCCCAGTCCTTGAACAGCTGCTGGGACATCTTGTCCTTTTCCAATCTTCAGAAGAACACAGCAAATATCCTGCTTTATTTGCTCTGTTATCAACTCTGTGCATTCATCCATAAGCAAAAAAGTATAAGTAGTAGTGGGCTGCACCCCACAGACAGACATCTCCTGATAGGTCTGCTTCTCTTCCTGACCTCCTTTGCCCCTCTAGCTACTTCTCATGTCCTTCCAGCTGTTATTTTGCTGCAGAAGCTGAATGCTCTCCCGAAGTCACAGAATGGGTCAGGAAGGGACCACAGTAGGGAATCTGGTCCAACCTCCCCAGAGCACCTGGCACAGGATTGCCACCAGACAGTTCTTGAATATCTCCAATGAGGGAGACTCCACAACCTCTCTGGGCAATCTGTTCCAGTGCTAAGTTGCTGCACAGTAAAGAAGTTCTTCCTCATATCCAGGTGGAACTTCTGGGCAGCTGTTTCTACCCGTAGCCTCTTCTATTGCTTGGCACCACTGAGAAGAGCCTGGTTCATCCTCTGACCCCTCCCTGCAGACACTGATAGACATTGATGAGGTCCCCTCTCAACTGACTCGAGGCTGAACCACCCCACCTCTCTCAATCTTTCCTCATATAGAGATATGCTCCAGTCCCTAAATCATTTTTCTTGCTGTCTGCTGGACCCACTCTAGGAGCTCCACGTCTCTCTTGTCCTAAGGAACCCAGAACTGCACACAGCACTCCAGGTGAGGCCTCACCAGGGCTGAGTAGAGGGACAGGATCACCTCCCTCGACCTGCTGGCAATGCTCTTCCCAACGCACCCCAGGACACCATTGGCTTTCTTGGCCACCAGAGCACTGCTGGCTGATGGACAGCCTGTAGTCCACCAGGACCCCGAGGTCCTTCTCTGCAGAGCTGCTTTCCAGAAGGTCGGTCCCCAGCCTCTGCTGGTGCCTGGGATTGTTCTTCCCCAGGTGCGGGATCCTGCACTTGCCTTTGTTGAATTTCACAGTTCTTCTCTGCCCACCTCTCCAACCTGTCAAGGTGCCTCTGAAGGGCTGCACAGCCCTCTGGGGTATCGGCAACTCCTCCCAGCTTTGTATCATCACTGAACTTGAGGAGGCATCTGCCCCTTCATCCAAGTCATCGATGAGTAAGTTAATACAGAGTCCAAGATCTGGTCTCTGCTGCTTTCCATCCTCCCTCTTTTCAGTATCTTGAACCCCACAGCTTTTTCCAGAGAAGCTGTGGGTGCCCCATCCCAGGTTGCAGGAGCAGCCTGATCTAGTGGAAGGTGTTCCTGCCCATGGCAGGGGTGTTGGAACAAGATGATCTTTAAGGTCCCTTCAAATCCAAACCATTCTGTAACTCATTACCACATCCCAAAGCCATGTCTTCCAGGCTAACAACGAGCACACTGATCTGTGCATCACCCTGGCTGCTCATTCCAATGCTTGGAGCAAGATGTTATTCCCGTTGCCCTCTAGAAATCTCCTTGACTGTTTGCATCCTGTCATCCTGAAAGAAGATCTCAGGGTGGTTTGATAAGCTTGCTGGTAAAACTGTATGGTTTAATAGTGAAGATGGCAGTGTTAGGTTAATGCTTGAACTCTATGATCTTGAAGTGTTTGCCAACCTAAATGATTCTATGATTCCTTCAAAGAAAAAATAAACTCAGAGTCCAGTTAGGATCAATAACGTTCAGGTAGCAACTTTATAAAATTAACTGTGTCAGTGACAGCACCATAATTAAATTTCTACTCAGATAATTGTGGTTCAATGATCAGCAGCTCCTGCAGGCCCCCCTACACCCCTCCCTCCCTTCTGTATTTCCTCTGTAAAACTTGTCAATGCAGTCACATATTCTTAAGACATTACTGTATTTCAGGGGTGGCCAAGGTTGACTTCCTACAGCTCAGTCATTCCATGTGCTGTGGAGACTCGGTAAGTTAAAACAAGCACACCAAAATGAGGTGTTTCTCTCAGAAGGCAGCATAAATACTTGAAGAAACGAATTCATTATCTTCAGACTGTCCTGTGGACAACTGTTCTCTTTCTAAAGTCAAAGCTTTCAATACAAGAGGAAAAATTGTCAATAAGATAACTCGCATCAATTTTTACTATATATTTTTCCTAATATTGTCTTGTATTACAAATAGCCTTTCTTGGGCTCCAAGCAGAAGAACTCATGAGCTCCTAAACCATCCAAGTTCCAGTGGGTTTCACAAACTATTCATGTCTACACACCTCCTCCTATCCACCAACTAAACATCACGGCAGACACTAAAGAGAAGTCTCCTTAAAATGAAGAAGTGTCATTGTAGCATCCAAAACCCAGGCTCACTGATACTCTGTTGTTCTGCAGTTGCTTTCTTTACATTGCAGGGATTTTTTGTATTATATTTGGTTTGGTCTACACAAGAGACAGAAGTTTTTTCCTACATCAAAATTATTTTGAATAAATCCACAGAAACCTGTGGGGACATAGCACCTCCCAATCTGCAATCAGGCAAAAAGTCAGGATTTATAAATCTGGTGGTTAAGTTTATGGCAGCACTTTAAAATGACAGAGTTTAATTAAAATGAGAGATGCTAGGGCGGATTTTTTTTCCCCCTTATTACAGTTTCATGGCCAGACTGCTGTGGTAATTGAGGATTCATCTTCTTATGATCTTCATCATAATTATTTTTCTTTGTTTATTGTTCAAACCGAGTTTTGTTTCCATCTTCCAGTTCATTTTACAGATTTTGATCTTACTAGCAGCCTGGAGAGCCTTGTTTAATTCTTCTACATGTTAGGACCAAAGAAGAGAACTAATTAAAAAGAAAAACTGGGAAGTACAAAGAAGGTTCAAGATGGGAGGGTTGGGAGGGGGGGAAGTAGCACAACGACAATAATTGCCAATAAATGCAAACCTCATCAGCAAGCAGAGTTATTGAGGTATTATTCCAAGGATTCCAGGATTCTCACACCCCAGTAGTTCTGCCTTTCTTTACTCATCTGGGAGAGAGTTTCTAACTGTATTATTTCATATTTATTCACTTAGACTCATCGTAAGAAAAGCCACAGAACAGTTTAAAGAGCATAAAGCCCCTCTTTATGAACTGAAAACCAACACAACATTAATATCTTCTGTTTATTACAGAAATTATGAGTCCTGAGTTTGAAGTAGGCTACAGTTAAAATGTGTCAACCAAGGTATTTTTCCATTATAATGGTGACAGCCAAATGGTTATCCCCAAATTTATCCTTGCTGATGTTTTAAAACTTTTTTTAAAGTGCTAGCAGACACAAAGTACTAAGGGAAGAGAAGATCAGAATCTGTTACACTAAAGATCTTAATAAAGCAGAAGGGCCAGGAGGTCACTATTAAATTCTCACTCCTTTAAGAGGAATTCATGTGCCTAGACACAGATGTCTCATCCATATGCAATGTTTTCAGGTATCTTTCTGCCTCAGCTGATGTTCCAGCTGGGAATGTGGGTATCCCATACATCCTGTATTACATCTGCCAGCCATACAGAGGTTTTATATGGAGGTATAGGTGTCTACTGCAATTAAATACCTGAATGACTTCTATTTTATCTCTTTCACTGCCTGCCAACTGTAAGCTTGTGAAAACATTCCTTGTGGCAGTACTACTCCTGATACTGCATTGTCCAACACAGTCGATTGGCACTGGGACAATCAATATTTTTCCTTAGAAAAATGTGAAATTTCCTCTTCTTGCCCTTGTATAATGCAGGATAGCAAAAAGGCATGCAGCATCTCAGCAGATGGAAGTTAGACTGCCCTTGAGCTCAAGTGCACTTGTACCTCAGATTTATGTATCAAATGGACAAATCTGGGACAGATTGCATTGCAAAGTGCTTCAGAACCAGGCATAATTTAAAGAATCAGACTGCAACTTCCACGGCCATGGACCAACTGCATCCCAACTCCGACAAAAGGGAATCCAGGCATCTGGACTAGAGAGAAGCTGTGGCATGTTCCCTCAGGCATCTGGAAAGGGGATCCATCACTCCAAGGCACACTGCAGAGTTCGTCTGCAAGTTACCTATATGTCACTGCTTATAACATTCAAAGTGCATTTCCTCCCTAAAATTAACTCTGACTCCTGTGCTCAGAAGAAGGAAGAAGAAAGAAAGATTAGAATTTAGAAAACAGAATCATTCTCTCTAACTATTGCGGTTTCAGGAGGCTGTGACAGAAAATACCAGAAAAGACACTTGCTTTGAATTACAAAAAGCATCAGTGAGACAGATTTGTTAAGCTTTCAAAATTGCTTTCATTCTATTTACACCAAAGAAATCACGCAGTGCTCAACACTTCTAATTTTCAATCACAGCTATCCAACCTTGATCCCATAGTCTGTCATTAATTTTTCCTTCTCACCATCCTAAGCAGATCTATTAGTTCTCCATTTTTAACATGTCTTCATGCTGCATGATGTAGATTCCAATGGCCAAACTGAGAACTTCTATTACAGGTATCACTTAAACTGGGACTTCAAACTGCTTTTATTAACAGAGAACAGTTGATTTTATCAGTGATGTGTTTTCAGCTTGAGACACTGCTGCTGTTTCTCATCTAAGAGCCAATTCAGCCTCTTAAGACGTTTTTCTGCCTCTTTTATTTTGGCCTCTTAGACATCTTAAACACTATATCCAAAAGGTCAATACATTGGAGCTGCATTATAACATAAATAATGCACAGATGCAAATCTTATTCCACAGATGCCTCCTGAAACAGAGTTCCCCACAGCAGTTTTCTTTAGGTGGAGCTATTTATGACCAAGCCACACACACACTTTCAAAGAGTGAAGGGAAAGAGGGACTAAAATCAGGATTAATGTGTCAGGGTTTGTATCAAGTGCCGTACCTTCACGGTCTACTTCTTATATGATTGTGGCTGTAGGCCTGTTTTTTCTTATGGAGAGCAGAAAATTGTTTGCAGTTAAAAAGCAGTATTATTATACTTTACAAGACAGCAAACCAACATTTTCAAGCAAGCCTTGACATCAAGCAGGTGAATGTTCATATTCACAGCTTTCAGCTCCTCAGGCTACTAATTCTCCAGGGTTTATGACGATTCTGAATTACCCCAAAACATATATTTATCTGTCAACATTTAAGTTTACATGAATAAGCTTTGGCAGGTCACATAAGGTAGGCTTCATGATATTCAAGTATCATAGGCTCTGTTGAACAGACAGCAAAGAAAAAGGCATTTTTAGGGCCATGGCCATATGACCTTTTTCACATATCTACCTTTAGAATTAAATCAGCCATGCCCCAGACATTCATTCTTTTTTTTCCACTGCCTGCAAATGGAGTCCAGCAGTTTACTCACATGGAGACACACCACAGAGGGTCTACATTTGAGGAAATGAATCCCAGCAAAAAAGGCAAACTCCCACTACCCCTTGGAGGGCTTGGTGGAGGTCCCTGAGCTGGTGCTGGCCAAGCTGGACAGAGTGTCACAGAGCAAAATTAGTCTGGGACTCAGGAGCAGCAGAGTGCTGCACTCAGGATAGTAAATTCTGCTTTCCAGACATCTCTGCTTGCAAAGCTGCCTTCACAAGGAATGCTTCTCCACAAGAAAACAACAACATCTTACTCCCATTTGTTACATATAAACAATCCAATACTGTTCAGCTTCAAGCGAGGCCCACTAATGCGCTATTTATAGTGACTAATTGTTTCCAGAATGTTTTCAGGCATATATTCAAGTTTCAATTATATTTTACATGTCTAGAAAACAAAAGTTATTATTCATAATGCTAAAAAAAATTTCAGCAATAAAAAGTAGACAAGTGTCCACTGAACTGCAGAATTGGATTTTAAAAACCTGGTACAAAGCTTGTATTTCAGTATCTGGATAGTTAAGGGTAAACAATTGTTTCATTTTTTTACGAAGCTTGGAAGCTTGTTAACTTCAGAGCTGTAGATTATTATACCTCATTTCTAAAATAGGTATAATAGAGGTCTGAAATCCTACATACCACTTCAACAGGTTAGTTTACAAGACCTCACATTTAAAAGAATAATAATTTTTTAAAAATCCTACCAAAAAAAGTCCAACTAGAAACTTTCCTGCAATAAAGGTCCCTATAAACAAATATTGAAAAGTAACAAACCACACTCTAACAGTATATAATTAAATGAAGTCCTTCAAATGAAATGGGTTACTTAACTTGTTGAGAAAGAAACTGCTGTTATGCTTGGATGCAATTTCAAAGGGAAACATTTGGCAATTGGTGACTTCAACAGAAAATGTTTTGCTGATCTTCCCTCTCTGGCATTTATGAGCTTTGTTTCTATCTCCTTTACATGCTAATGGGTGTAGAAGCAATAGTTATTAAAAATGACTTACTTGAGGATCCTTATTGAAGATCTTTATTTTTTTCTCTTTTTAAAAGTACCTGACATTTGAGGTTAGAACTATTAATAATTGGTGAACAAACACCAGTTCTGTGTATTTGTTTCCTCTACATAGAGTGTGTCCATTCTCTGGGAATGCATTTTGGATGTGACATCCTGTGAAATCAGACTGCGTGTACTTTGGGACTGTCTCCAAATTGTAACAAATGCATTGGAAGTTAAAATCCCTTTGGAAGTTCATGGCTTTTGCAGGTATGTCGAGACTTTCCTCAGAAAATTAACTCCATGTCAGCAGTTTCCAGAGCAAGTCTGATCACTCCACAAACAGCACTACATCTATAGCAACTGCCAGTCCTGTAAATTCAACCTTGGGCTTTAGAACTCAAACACACAAGTCACGTACTTTGCTCCCAGAACATCCCCAAAAAGAAAAGGATTGCCACGTGCTTGTTGTCTCCCGAGGAAGGACACAGCTGTCCTCATCAAGGCCTGACATCACACATCATATAATGCCTGGCCCTTCAGATGTCCACCACGATTAACTACTCCCACGTGTAAGGGTTAAATTTCAAAAAGCAATGAGAAATTACAGAGAATAATGGGATGAACTGGAGAACAGGAAAATGCATTAAACTTCCTGTCCATAGCCCACATGCTCAAGTGGGGCTGGCTGACTTCTTCACTTTGCTTAGTTCCTTCTGCTCTCACAGAGGAGCTGGGGGTGACCACACTTACAGACTTGCAGGGTCCCTTCTGGAAGCTTCAATTCTTCAGCTATTAAATACCATAAAGAAGTGTAACATTTGCTCTGGAAAACAATCCTCACCTGGCAGGGGGAGTAATTTTACTGTTTTATAGACCATGCTCTTATAATTACCAGAGCTATAGGAAACTAATTCCTGCCCGACAACACAAGGCACTCAACATGTCAGTGCTCAGCAAAACACTCTGGGCTAGTAACATTGTAAACAAATAAATGCATAGTCCTACAACAGCTTTATCTCACCTACTTTAGAATGAATCAGATATTACTCCTTTGTTTTGCTTCTGCAAGCATCACAAGGGGAGGAATTTAAATAATACCTTCTCTAGAAAAATTAAGGCCATTTAAAACCTGAAAATTCTTTTAGATAAGAAATTTCACTTTATTGTAGCTGTTTCACATCTAGGATTTTCTTGCTTACATGAACACTGCATGATAGAATAGTTTTCTTAAAAATTAGTAAATCAATTACACTTATCCATATTTCTATGCTCTTCTCTATTTCTTTGAAATATGGATGATCAGCGTAGGATGTAGATCAATATGTCCAACTTATGGACCATATTTTATAATAGGATCCATTCAAACCCAGTAAAACTTAAAAAACAAACATAGCAAATATTGATCTTTTTCTGTTATTTCTATCTTAATTTCCTGAACTTACCCCTGTTTATAGAAGGTGAACAGCTAGAAAATATGGCAGGTGATAACTGGATTTTTTTTTACTATTATAATAAGAAATACACCACAGCAAGTCAAGCATTAAGCACTTTCTGGATTTTCTTTTTCCCTGGACAATTCCCTTGCTCTGGAATACACGAAGGAATTTGGTTTTATTAAAAAGAGCAGTTAATTTTGCTGTTTGGATCACTGATGACATATTACCACATTTGATGATTGTGTTCTTATTTATATATCTCTTATTGCCCATCAATATCTTCAAGCAAAGAGAGTTCAAATAATTTGACATTTTATTTTAAGACAGGAGGAAAATTGGTTGCCTAATCAGGACTACACAGATACAGACATCTGAGTGAAAAATTTCCAAAATTCCAAAACAAGGTTAGCTTAGTTGAACGGTGATCGGGGTTTTGACACACTTCTCCGTTTACCAATGTGTGCCTACAAAGGCACATATCAAGACTGCCACCTGGACAACATATTTTTGAGTTGGGCATGATATCTGCATGCAGAGAAAGCTCCCAGTCACTGAGTGACAACAGATATTGCAGCCTTATCACTCATCCTTAAAGAAAACATATTTTCTGTTAGTACCTGCAAGTGCTCTGCTAACAGGAATTTCCAAAATCTGGACTATAATGATTTCAACATGCTTTATTGATCTATTTTATTTCTTTATTGGAACGTGGCTAGAAGCAAGCTGGTCTGTTTTATATAACGTCCTGACCTTCCCCTAAGCTTGGCAAAATCTCAGGCATAGCTGAAAATCTGCATGTCATGTAAGAATAGAGTTTGAAAAAGCTTTTGAAAAATTATTCTCTGGCTAAAGGTCACTGAATACTATTTAAATTATATAAAGGTACTGGGAATTAAGATTATGCCTCTTTGGCTGTTTTCCTGCTTCACAGAATGTGAGGACAATTAATAATGCCAAGAGCTTACAGTATTTAACGATGCAAAGTGCTTAGCAGAAATACCCATGTTATTTCCAAGACACCACAACAGGTTTGCTGTTCTGCCTGCACAGGATATCATCTTGTTCCTTCATGATTTTTGAAAGCACTACATTCAAAACTTCTTTCCTGAAGAAGACAAACACAATCAAAATTCTTCCTGCTTAGTTATTTTGGAATCATAGAATAGTTTGGGTTAGAAGAGACTTTTAAAGGTCACCTAGTCCAACTTCCCTACAGTGAGCTGGGACAACTTCAACCAGACCAGGTTGCTCAAAGCCCCATCCAACCTGGCCTTTGAATACTTCCAGAGATGGGCCATCCACAACTTCCCTAGGCAACCTATGCCAGTGTTTTACCACTCTCATCATAAAAATGTCCTCCCAATATCTAATCTAAACCTGCCCTCTTTCAGTTTAAAGCCCAGAGTTGGACAGCTCTGCACACACTGCCTGGGTCTCCCACTCATGTGTGTGCTTGTTGGAGAAAGACAGGCAGAAGCTGAAGAAGTTCAAGATGTTATTGTAAGGCTTCCCTGAGGCACACACTCAGAATAACAGATCTGAATGAGAAAAAGAATGCAGCACAAGAACAAAGCTTCAAAGGTGATAATGAAAACATTTGGTTGACAACTTCGCTCACAGCTCCTCAGTAACAGTTCTTACCGAGGAAGCTTGGCAGGAGTTCATACCCTCTCCCAGTTCTGCATCTGCGTGCATCCAAAGCCATCTTTTACTCCTGAAATCCAGTTTCTACACATAAAACACCTGGATTCACCACATTTGAACCCAGCATACAGTCTAGATGTAGTTTAGGTAAAGTCCTGAAGTATGCCAACAGATAAATTTCACCAGGAAAATCAATTTCTATCTTACTTGAATTTGGGAATTTAATCAAGAAAAATACAAGCATAATTAACAAATGTCAGCAACTCCTTCTTTATCAATAAAGACTTCGTCTGTGACTGAAATTTCTCAGAGGTTGACAAGGTTTTTCAGATGATCAGCATTCCTCCGCCTGTGGTCTGCAAGACATGAGGAAATCATTAAATTATCATTTTTAATAAAACAACTAAGAGACTCCTACAGATAAAAGCAAGCCACCAAACAAACTCAAATAACAGCTAAATTTTTTAAGTTAACTATTTTGCATACAGTGTCCAGGACTGACCATAATTTTTGTCCATGACAGCTGATCCTTAGATTGAGAACAACTGGGATACCCTAAAAGAGGGTAACCAGGCTAACCTTGTAGCATTTGGATGGCTCCCTGCTGCCTGCAGCTGAACGACCACTGTCTTTAAGACATGAACAGGGCAAAGTTTTCCTGAAATACATTAGAAAACCACAGTGCCAACACAGTAAGGTAGGGAAGATGTCAGAAAAACTGAAAAAGCAGGAGAGAAAGGAGTTGTTGGAGTTTCAAACTGCAGCCCACCCTGTCCACATGCTGAGGGCTGGAGAAAGCATTGCACAGCTCAGGCTCATCTGGTAGGAAGAGTTCGCTTTTGCAACAAGCAAATATGGCCTGTGGTCATATGTCAAGCAAAGCCAGAACCTTTGATCCTGTAAACCTCAATCTCACTGAGAACAAGGAGCAGCAACTCTCAGTCTGGGAAGGACATTTTAATGAAGGGCAACCTGTGACCGCAGGGCTCTGACAGACACGCAGCAGCAGAGGAAAATTAGACAGCTGAAGCTGCTGCCACTCCCTGCCTTCCTCCCCTCCTGCCTAACACATGTTGCTGCCCCCAAGGCAGGGATGTCTGATCCAGTCATGAATCAACTCCTACCTAACTCATCCCCCTTTTCAGCTCGGCATTTTAAGGTAACCTGACATCAAAGCTGGTTGACAAAGTTGGGATGGAGCAGATGCAAGCAGTAACAGCTTTAGCGGTGTGATGCTAATTCACCTCTGCATTCCTGACAAAACTCGAGCTGCCAGCCAAAAGAGCAGGATGGCAGTGGTTCATCCTGAGAGAAAGCCCCGGCGGAGTGGGATGGTTTGGCTCTCTCTAAAGGACCGATTTGTGTCTGGGCTGCAAATTTCCTTCAGGCTTCAGAAAGGCAAGGGATTTGGGGGACAATTCACAGACACAGGGAGACTTAAACTCCATGCAGATGCTGAGTCCTTCCTTTAAGCATAAACTCAGCCCTAAACATGTGTCCCTTTATGCCATAATTTAGTGTTTTGGTGGGTTTCTAGGCTAACTAGAAATAATAAATGTAATGCTTACTAATCGATATCCACACATCAGCTAGAGGCCTAATAAGCATCTTCTGGATAACAACAGTTATTTTTGCATAATATTTCTACTAAAAATTCCCAGATTATTCAAATTATTACAAGGTTATTTAAAATAACTGCTTCAGTAGGGGCTTTGTTTTTTAATTTGCATTTGCAAGTATATACATGAAGTCTTCTTTATGCATGCAAGAGCCTGGGCAAATTTTGCATGGTAATACGCAAAATTTCCTCTGCCTGTATTGTCTACTAACTTCTCCTTCAGCACAGACCCTTCTTTTAGTCTTTCTTCTCTAATCCTTGCCCTTGGGGCAGTGCTTCCAACTAGCTCTCTTCAGAATCCAGTCTGGACAGTTAGAGACAGGATACTGCCAGAAAAACAGTAATACCATTGTAATTAAACTGGCAGTCAGGGTGCTTTATGTGTAAATATAACTGACAAACTAAAACCACAAAGGTTTGGGGATTTGGATCTAACGGTGTCCGTATAAAATCCAAATAGATCCTAACATCAATGTGAAAATGTACCAAATGAACAGTAACGTGTAAAAAACAGCTAATGAGAAGCTGCACTTCATCTCTGGAAAAGTTATCCAGGGTGGTTTTTGCAACTTTTTCTCTGAGCCCCTGTATTGGGTTTGTGTGGCCAGGTTTTGGTAGCAGCGGGGCTACAGGGGTGGCTTCTGTGAGAAGCTGCTAGAAGATTCCCCTATGTCCAGCAGAGCCAATGCCAGCTGGCTCCAAGATGGACCCACCACCGGACAAGGCCAAGTCCATCACAGAAGGTATTAGCGCCTCCATGATAATGTATTTAGGAAGGGGAAAAAAATAATTATTGCACAGAGAAGAGTGAGACTCTGTAAGAGGAACAACTCTGCAAGGTCAGTGGAGAAGGAGGGGCAGGAGGTGCTCCAGGTGCAGAGATTCCCCTGCAGCCCATAGTGGACCACAGGGATGCAGAGATCAACCTGCAGCCTTTGGAGGAGACACATCCCAGAGCAGGTGGATGACCAAAGGAGGCTGTGAACCCATGGGAAGCCCATGCTGGAGCAGGCTCTTGGCAGGGACCTGTGGACCCTGTGGAGAGAGGAGCCCGCATTAGAGCAGGTTTCCTGGTAGGACTTGTGATCCTGTGGGGGACCCACGCTGGAGCAGCCTATTCCTGAAGGACTACACCCTGTGGAAGAGTGACCCATGCTGGAGCAGTTAGTGAAGAACTGTAGGCCATCGGAAGGAGTCACACCGGAGAAGTTAATGGAGAACTGTCTCCTGTGGGAGGGACCCCATGCTGGAGCAGCGGAAGGACTCCTCTCCTGAGCAGCAGCAGAAACATCGTGTGGTGAAACTGACTGCAACCCCCATTCCCTGTCTCCCTGCGCCGCTTGAGGGGGAGATAGAGCCTGGGAAAAAAAAAGGAGGGAGGCATGGGGGGAAGATGTTCTCAAGATTAATTTTATTTCTCACTATCCTGCTCTGACTTTGATTGTAATAAATGCAATTAATTTCCCCAAGTCAAGTCTGTTTTGCCCCTGACAGTAATCAGTTTGTGATCTCTCCTGGTCCTTATCTCAATTCATGACTGCTTTGTTGTATTTTCTCTCCTCTGTGCAGCTGTGGAGGGGAGTGATGGAGCAGCTTTGGTGGGTTCCTGGAATCCAGCCAGGGTCAACCCACTGCAGTCCTTTGACACTGGTAGCTCTTTGGACACCACACTGAGTTAGACTGACCACTGCCTTGTGAAACATTTCAACACCTGAAACAGCTTGATGTGGGAACAAATAACAGCTCTTTCACTTCTGTCCTGCCTGAAAACTAACTGCGCTTTTAAAGGGGTGGGCTGGTACCATTTGCCCAGAATTTCTAATCCCAGGCCCAAGGAGGTGAGAAGAGCCATGGGCTCTTCACCACTCACTGGCCAGAATTAAAACTCTTGTCTCGGCAACTATAAAAACCCTCAGGACCCACTTCTGTCTCAGTACAAATCCAACTGAAAAAAATACAGTTTTGTAGCTATCCCTGCTGAGCTCTAAAAGGAATATTCTGAAGGCAATATACTGTTCTTGAATTATATCTATCTGAACAACAGCCAAAGAAGTAACCCTAGAAAAGACAGCCATCTCCAAAAAAAAGGAGGTAACTTTTTTAGGGAGGAAAAACCCAAACAGGATTAGGATATGAAAATGTGTGGAACTGATACACAGACAGCAAAAACCTGAGCACACTGAATTCAAATTCTGCTCCTTAAAGAGTTCCTATTCTGTTTGCATGTGGGCCAAATACGAAGGACAAAATTATTTATAACATACAATAAAAGCACAACTTTAGGTCCTTCTAAAAAGTGAGTTATTTTGATCTTAGGTTCTTTATAGAAGACAGTATCTGTTACTTTCCTACAACATGATTCTTTTCCTTCTCTATCAGATCTACTGTCAAATAACTCAATTCCTCGTTTTATTCTCACTTTTCAAACACTTTTCATCATCTCAGTTACACTAATATCATCAGATTTCATTGGAAAGATGAGCAGACATCAAAATTCTGAGAGAGCACTTACTGGAGTCAACAAGAAACACTGTCTTCCAATAGACCAGCTCAATATTAAGCTCCAAATACTTACTGCCACTTCTAGTGATCACATGTGACAGAGTTTTCAAAAACAGTCATTACAATGAAGTGTTTATTGGAAAATGGCAACAGTAAAAAGTGAAAATATGTCCAAATGGAACATTTAATATTCATAACCCTTCTCCTATCTAGGGATTGCTGGAAGAGCAAAACAAGTATTTCTTTGTCTTTTTCCATCTAAGAAAAAGACTCACAAAAGACTTCAAACAAAGCTCAGGGGAAGCATTAGGAAAGGAACATCATCCAGCAGAGTCAGGATAATCCCGCAATTATTATTCTGATCTAGAATTCCCAGCAGGTTGACAGCTACCTTTCGAGAATCACTGTTGAAGGTAGTCATACGCTTCCTATACAAAAAAAAAAAAGCAAACCTCAATCAACCAGCTATGCTTAGATACAGTGGCACAAGAAAATTTCGAGCTGTCATCCACAAACATTTCTGCAGAGAAAGCTTTTGTGTTTGCATTTCTCTGATCCCTTCTTGGATCACGCAGTGGTTTGTGCTGGTTACCTGACTGGTTATGGGTTCCTGCTCCTTTGCTGCTTCTATATCATGGACTTGCCTCGTTTGGAATTCATATGCAAACCACAGCACTATGCCAAAGATCAACATTTCAGGGATCTGCCTTCAGCCATAATTATAGGCTCACCTTCGTGCTCTCCACTTTCAAGGGCAGCAGCTGCTATAAATTACCACAGGTAGAAAAAAAAAAGGTCACAAAACAACAGCAGCGTTCTTGAAGGGGCACCAAACAAGCTACAAGTTTGCCCACTGACATTTTCTTCCTGGATAACCCAGACCAGGAGGTAAAATCAATGGCTGGATAATAAAACAGCATATAGGGAAAAGGTTTCCATGAATAATGCAACAGAATAGCACTGCGTGGACAAGTAACATAGGAAAAACACACCAGGATGACCAGTAGGATACAGAGGTCATCCAAGAAATGAGAAGATGCTAGTCAGAGAAATGATTTTCTGAAAAGAATGCAATTTTGTTAGCTAAACATCCTTCCAAGTGTTCAGTAACTTCTGCTCCCTATGTATTTCCTTCAGAGGTAGAAAATACAGATCTACTAATGTTCTACTATCAATCAGTGCTTTGATGAATTTTCCAGGTTACTTTCCTTAAGGGCTCCCAACCTACGCAATCAAAACAGACAACTTGAGAAAAAGGAGAAGAGAAAAGGAAGGGGAGCATTGGATCCATATTGCTCAGGCAGATCCTAAGTAGAGAATTCCCTTTCCATGGCAATGACAGCACAAGCAGTGGCAGGTCAGCAGATGGTGCCACCCATTCCATGCAGTAATCCCCAGCAATTTTTCCAGCTTGATTCAATCTTTGGTCTAACAGATAGATACTGATATTACCAAAAATATTCACGAAGGATTTCTGAAGGAAGCTCATGTCCCCTAAAAAAAGTCATCTTCAGTAGCAGCTGAGAAAAGACTATATATCCCACCATTTCCAGACCTATGAAACACAATTTCATTCTGATAAGCTATATTGGCACATACAACTTGTATCTAGTTTGGATATCAGCTGCACGTCTCGGTTTCCTTTCTAAGAACACTGACGCGGAAGCCTTGGTGGTGAAAATCCAAAAGCTCCAGAAGCAAGCAGTACTGGCTGAAAGCAAAAATGTATTCTCCAGACATCACTGCCCTTCAAATCCAGAGACTTGGAAGCTTACTGTTTGAACGGTGTGGATTCCTGATTTCGAAAACAAATTCCATCAGCAACATTATGACTGGGAAAATGTCTTCCTATAAGATATACATAATGTTAAGGTTCTAGGAATGCATAATGCCAGGTATTATTGAATTGCAAACCTGCTCCATTTTTTTAAAGCTCTTTTTTTTTAATTCTCTGACTCTTCTCTTACAGTACTGTAAACTAGGAATAACAAGTGAATTCTCATGAGTTACAGACATCTAAGACAGAGACAGTGTGAAGGTAATCTTTATTGCTAAACAATCCCATCTCCTACCATGGCTAAATGAAAAGCAATTTCAGAGTGTCTTTTGCCTGCTTAACAAAAATAAACTTGCAAAGAGGTTTTGAATCACTGTCTTCAAATACAACAACAATTAAAAGTTATTTCAGAACTGCCTTTGCTGAGGTAGGTAGGAGAAGCAGCCTCAGCAATGTATCCTTCCCTGTGAGCTCTGTACAACTGAGGGAGATAACAAAAGTTTCCATTTCCTAATATTCTTTCTAATTCTGATCCCAGTCTTGTGATTCCAGTTGATCTTCATTGCAGGCTACCGAAATAAAGACTTAATGGGATTTTAAGTGGGACTTACTAAAAATAGCTGAGTGTTGCCTACTTAATCAAGAGCTATCATAAAAGCTGCATTAGGTCAGAAGCCTATCCTGGTTGTAATTGATGATGAATCTCTGATAATTCAAGAACAAAGCAAGTTTCTTCCCTGCAATGTGTCTGACATGTAAGCATGAAAGCTGAAGTGGGGAGCTGAACACAGTTTAAAAAAAAACAAAAACTGATTAGAAACAATACTTAGTTCAAGGATATAACCACTTCGAAAGTGATGAAACATTAACCTGAATAGGACAACATGCACAATCTGCAAGATCCCCTGGTCCATATGCAGAAGAAGCTTTCCTGCATTACTTCTTTCTTTGAAAAGTCAAACATTTTCCTCAGAAGCACAAGGACTGTAGTACAGAGACAGATGAGATTACACTCAAACTGATTCATTTCTAGAAAAATTAAGCCATATCCCAAGATCTTCTGAACCTCGTTGGTTTTATACATAGATTTAAAACTACTGTATGTTAAGGCACAAAACCAAAATTATTTGGACTATTCTCAACTGGTGATGTTCCCACTGCACTCCCTCTTTTGACAGTGCAATATCTGAGGAGAAAAGATGAAGAAAGAGCCAAGGAGCCAATGGACATTAATCCATCACCCTTCAAGAGCAAGGAACAGTTTTGCATAAAGTTGAGCTTCTTTCTAACCATCTGGATATTTAAATCTCTGTATCAGAGACATATTAATGAGAACAAACAAGGGTGCAAAGACAATGAGTTTTGCTAGACATGGCATGTATGAGTTCCAACTACCTTGGGTTACAAATCCAAAGCAATGAGGAAGCCAAGCTGTGGGCAAGTAAAAGTGGTTTTTTTGTGACTTAAAGACTCCCTGCAAAGCACACAGAGAGACAGGCAGCAGAGGACCCAAGGCCCTACAAATATGACAATTTCATTTTGGAATGGCACGCTCTTTTGATCCCTTATTCAATGAATGAGTGAATTCAGGCTGGTGTCAAAGAACACTATTTGTGTCTTGAATGCTCTGTTACACTGTCACATTTTATTCACACCATTTGAGTAATAAAACTGACAGAAATCAAAGTTTATCTGAGCACAAACAAGGAAATGATATGGTGCCAATTTGTGCAGTGATTCTAATGGGGCAAGCTGTTCATTTTCTCTCCTCATACAAGTTGATACCTTTATAAAAGCAAGAAAAAGAGATGCAGAGAGGACAAGCCAGTGAATGAATACTGATGTACCCACCTTTAAAGCACCTAACCCAAACAAAGAGGGTGACAGGGTACAAAGGCGGCCTGCACTCCTTCCTTGTCTGTGAAAGTCAGTGTGAGCTGCTGTTCTGTGCAGGGGACCAGGGAGTACTGGGGGTAGCTGGGGAAGGGTTTGTGTCACAGGACAGCCTTGGATCAGCCAAGACTCCTGAAAACCTCACACCTTGAATTTTCTTTGAGAAGGAAATAAAGAAACTTTGCATAAGTGAACGATCAAAGAGGAACACCAGATTATTGTTTGTATGACACCTTCTTTTGTTAAGGTGACCTCCAAATGTAATGTGGACCCACAACTGGGTGATCAGAACAGCACGCTGCTGAGTGTCAAGTTATTCAGAATCTAAATACATCTGTTTAATATCTGAAAAAATTATCTTGATTTATAATACACAAACAATGGGAGGATCAGAGTAATTGTCTCACAAGCACAGAAGCTTTCTGTTCCTGTAATGCACTGACCAGCAGAAGCATCTGACCTGCACAGCAAACAAAGATTAAGTTGTTAGCTGTCACAGGCAAGATAAAAGAGAGAAGTCATTTCTGTGCCTCCAGTTGCACAGGTTGAGTTCAGTTCCAGAACACAGTCTTGCCAATTCCTGGCATTAGAAATTCATTGGTCAGCCTTTACCCCTCCTGAAACAATCGCTTTCATCAAATGCCTTTCAAAAACAACTTTTTTTGTAATGGATCCCTTTGTATTGTGTTGTCAAGGCACTAGGGAGGAATTAAGCTCATATTTTCAGGCTTTTCCATGCAGAAGAGCTGAGCCAAGAGATCTAAAACACATTCTTCTCTTTTTCTAATAAAAAAATAGAGCTTCCAGAAGTCAAGGCTTCCAGAAAACTGCAGAGATTTCTGATGAAATGCTGGCACTAGTCAACAGCTTATAAAATTCTCTGACATGGTGCAGAGCAATCAGTAGCGAAGCTGCTTTTGACACAAGATGTCATTATGAATGACATTTACAATAAGCATGAATTAGCTTATAGTTTTTTAAAGTTTCTATATGAATCCATGTTTAAAACATGAGAGACTGGTTATTCTGTGTAACAGAAAAATTGTGGAGAACTGCAGAGAACTGCATCTTGAAGGGAGTTTGGCATAAGCTAGTCAGAACCAGCCACAACAGATTTTAGTACCAAAAACCTCTAAATGCCTCTAAATTCAAGCATGAACTATTGGGCTCATTGCAGGCACAAAGGGTAAATCTCTGTGGCCTGAAATATCCGTTTTGTAACTACAAAAGTATCAATTAATATTTACCATTTAGATTAGCTCGGTTTCAGCACTGAGACATATTCTTCAACGTTGTCTGATTTACTCTTTCTTTAAAAAAAAAAATCTTATAGCTCACAAATTAACAGGTAAGGAAGCCTTGATTATCCTTTATTGAAACAAAAAAGTACAAAGCAACCCTGTTGATCTGCAGTCACTAGAAAATTTCAGCCATCCCAACCCAGTTTCATTTTATGGCTATGGTTCATATTGTAGGGTACCCTGAACTTCAGAACTACTCTGAACCTGTACTTTGTAGCTGAGAAAATCCAAAATAATGAAAAAAATCAGGCCAACATAAACACATAAAAATTGAGCTTGTAGGATTTTAATTTTTATGCCATTTTTATATGCATTAAAGTGTTTGTACATGTGCACAGAAGAAGCACTTCATCGAGAAACAGCACAAGCCAAGGTAGTTGTGTTTGAAAAGTTCAATTTCAAATTAAATTCTAGGGAAATTTTTGCTTTAACTATCTATTTAGATCATCTCATTTCCTCCAAAAGCAGCGTTCTAAGATCACTCCTCTACTCTGCTCTCCTGTATTAGTAAAAAAAAAAGCAGTCTGTGAAATGTGCATGGACAACTCTCTTTGAAAATGTCGATTACTATACAGCAATGCATCACTCCTCTGACAAGAAGGATATACCTACATCTAGTATCCCATATGCTCCTGGACTTTAAAGTTAGAATCAATGGATAGAAACAGAGCACAGCATAGAAGGAGCTCTAAAACAGATCAGGAGAATCACATTCTTTTATCAGAGAAGTCCTGGATTCCAATAAACATAAAGGTATATACAGAGAAGATAAAACAATGGAAAAAAATCAGAATAACCACATGGAATAGTTGCTGAGAGCTCCTAGCTTTGTCAGCTGTCATTTCACTTACAAGATCAATCTCTTTTATTTTTTTAAAATGCTGCATTATATTTACAATATATTCAGATTTTAGAGGGATAGGCTCCCTCCAAAACTTAATCAAGTTTGTTTCATCTGTTCTCCAGCAGGAAAGACATCTTTCCTCCATAAATCTGTGTATTATTTGCCTCCATTTTTCAATTCAAAGTCATCTAAGCATGTTATTGAAATTCCATATCCTTATTTTTAAATGAAGGATGTGTGCTATAATTTTAAAGATCTATACTAAACTGCATCCTATAGAATAATTTCACATGACTAGATATCTCACCAGCAAACTAAAAGATATCTTAAATTGCCTCTCTAAAAATGCACTTCAAACTCAGATGGGTATATAGTTCATAAACTGTGAGCAGCTACTAAACTGTTATGCAAATATCTTTGCAGAATGGGGACTTTAAACTATAAAGAAAGAGAGCACTGATTTTATTCTCCTAGGGATTTGTTTAAAAAAACCCCAACACATAATTAGATAATATTCAAGAACTGCATTTTATTCTAAGCTATTCAGAATCCAGGTTTCTCAGGGAATACAGAAAGCTTCACATTTGTTTTAATCACCACTACAGATTCTACTTCCTAATAACTTGCCATGGAGAAATGGAAATTAATTAAAGACAACTTTTAGTACTGGGAGAGAAGAGAATTTAACAAAAGGTAAGCATTCTGAAAGAACACTGGAAAGGGAAGAACAAACTTTTCTTCTATTTTAATTTAATTTAAAAGTTCTTTGCTTTTTCCTTAAGAAAAAAAAGAAGTGAAAAAAACACTTTGAAAAATTATTATTCTAACTATAGTTAATTACAATTAAAAGCCATCCAAAATCACAATGTATTATTTAGTGAAATGCATTTCAGGTAGTGACTGTTTAGCTGGGGCTTTATTGTACCCTCCATTAACTCTCCTAAAATTAACAGTAGAACACATTTTACTGGTTTGCCTAGAGTGAAAAGTTAGTTCCAGACCAGTCTTTGCTGTGGTCTCATTTTAATTCTTGAAAGAAGAGAATATAAGCCTTTTCTTCCTGCTGAATGTGCTCTTCCCTGTCCTAGGACATCCATCTCCATTGCTAGTACTGCTGTTTCCTACCAGAATGTTTTTCACACAGGTGGAGGGTGAATTGCACAAGCACGGCAGCAGTTTGCCAAGTAGGGCAGGTGTTTCTTACACTTTTTCTTCATTATGAAAGATCTGGAATAAGATTTGTCCTATACTATGAATTACGCGATCTAGAAAGCCAAGAAATTTGACTGTAGGTTTGGGATGGTATAATGATCTAAAAGAAAATCTCTATTTTAAAAGGCTACTCACAGGGCTGTCCAGCTTGCTGTTTTTCAGTCTCCTGAAATTCCCACTTCAACTTCATGCTCTAGTCTGTACCTGCTCAATGCAACACATCCCCCCAATTCCCCCCTTCTGAAATGGAAGGACATATAAAGCCAATTTTAGCATACGAAATCTTCCAGCTGTTTTATCTTTACCAGGACTTGACTCTATTTTCAACCATTCAAAACACACTGTGAATGAAGACTCAGCCCTCTGGGAAATGAACCCCAAATTTGCCATCACAGCTGTCATTCACTCAGGTACTCAGCACCAACCATCCCCCAAGACAGGTCCAGGTTATAAAGGAATAGTACAGACAACAGCCTACAAGTGCCAATTAGTGCTCAGATTCAAGCTGACTTAGCGTCACTGATGAGGCATAATCCAAATTTTTTGTGTACCAGCAATTTTCTGCTTTCTTGTGTCTAACCTTCAGCTATTACCATGCTTCACTATTAAGACCTTTTTTTCCCCCTCAACTCCAAATTTAACTACTGCTTCCTTAGGCTACTGCATTTTCTTACTTTTTGTCTTACACGCTAATGATCTGTCAACTAATATTAAATTATTGGCTCTCCTAATGGCCTATTTTCAAATAATAGATTTTGGAGGAAGGTGGCTACCTTAGCACTTTCCCTGTTCAATTCAAAAGAAGAAAGAATTGACGCATTAGAAATGAAAGGCTCAAATCCCAAGACAGCTCTAGTCCTACTTATTACTCACATATGTATTTCATCCACAATATTAAAATATTTAACAAAATTTCTGCAGTATTTATTTTTCCATTCCCTTCCAGTATCAGTTACTTTTATTCCGAAGCCTGTGAGTTTTTCTCATTTTCAGATCAAACATTCAAAGCATCCTGAAAATTTAATACTGCCATACTGCTGCATTTAAAAAAGAAAGAGGAAAAAAATATGATTGAATCCACTGATATTTTTTCCACCTTGTAAGAATTCTTCCTGTATGCCAATAAAAAAAAAGGGAATCCAAACCACAGACAGCTGACCAGGCTACCAGTCTGAGATGAGTTTGGCCATATGACACAGGGGCTACATAGATTATAAACTTGAGAACACAAACTTTCCAGAAGTTACAGTGATTCAACTGATGAGGCTCTCCCTGTAGAGCAGGGAAAAGGCAGGAAGCCAAAGTGCCAGGGGGATGCATGCATAGGGATGCACCCATACATGAAACAAGGTCCCCTACCTGTCTCTTCCAAATCCCTTAATTATTTTTCTTGGATGGATTTCTGCTCATGTTTTCTTCCTGGACTTTACAATGAATCAATTGCACCAGTGGAGCACTCTGGTTACCCTGAACTTTTGAACAGTCTGAAGGCGGAAAAAGACATGGAAAAACACTGACTAAAGACGTGTTGGCAACTCAATAGAGACACACTGGAAGGAGCCAAAAAAGCTCCTCTCTTCCAGACCTTTCAGATTCACAAAACAAATTTGCTCCAACACTCCACTGAGGGCTTCAACCTCATTTCACCAGTGTGCTGCAGTCTGACAAAAAAAGAATGTGTGGGTTTGGAGAACAGAAAAATGAAACCTTGCATTGTCACTTGAAGAGGCACTTGCAGAGGCAACAAGAAAACAGCAGAACATCAGTTATAGCAAATTTGTGGCATTAAAACCATTCACAACAGTATTTCTTCCTTTCTGCTAAGTTTTATCTCTCAGCTTGCGTGTTTTAACAACTTTCTCAACTGGGAAGAAAATTCAAGATTGCATGGCACTGAGTTGAACCCAACAACATCAAGTATGTATGATTTCCCCAAGAAGCTAATCAAACTCTGCAAAACCAGCATTAGTACAGAGAGTTCTACCAAAATTATCTTCCTGGTAAAAAATAAAATTCATTTTAAAGGCTAATATGACAGATGGCTTATGGAGAGCATTGCTTAGCTTTCATCCATTTGTTTTAATTATTATACGCCAAAAAACTCAATAAAGCTTCAAAGGGATCTCAAAGTTTTAGTGATATTAGACATTAAACATGTAAACATATTAGGCATAGCATATCCATCCATGCCTAATGTTTATTTATCAAGATAGGCAGAAAAATAAAGCACAAAATAGCTAGTAACACCTTAAACCCATGCTGGCAACCTGAAACCTTTATTGACAAATAAAAAAAATCCTAAAATAACTTTCACATTAGAAAAATAGAGAACTTCAAATAGATAACTTTAAATTTCCTTTTGTATGACAGTTAATTGCAAACAAAAATATCTGCATCTGTCAACAATTAACAGTAAGTGAATGTAACTTCCCACAAACTTAATTACAAGATGCTTCATCTCTAACCTAATGACCTAATCAAAAGATGATAGAGAAACACTTGCATTCCTTGCAACAGCCATTTTGTCCTTTAATCCATAAATGTGACAAATGATCACTGAATATCCATCTTTATATGCCTGTATTGCCAGTAGCATTTAACACTTTCCCAGTCTAGGGAAGTACCCTGTGATCACACTTCACGATCAGTCTGAATCATGGCTCTTCCACAGTACCTACTGTGAGGGAAACTGTTAGTGAAAAATGAGCACATTTTTAGACAATGCCTTGCTCCCATACTTAGACTCACATTTTCTAAGTGGCTAACAATAACACCAGATAGACTCTAACATTAATATTTCATGCATTACCTATTAAACTCAGAAAAGCA
This sequence comes from Ptilonorhynchus violaceus, assembly GCA_013397565.1. Lineage (NCBI taxonomy): Eukaryota > Metazoa > Chordata > Aves > Passeriformes > Ptilonorhynchidae > Ptilonorhynchus > Ptilonorhynchus violaceus. The sequence goes on from VZRJ01006789.1 coordinate 2,060,997, forward strand.
CATTACATTTTCTTGGAAACTCCAGATTTGCTATAGTTACTGGGAGGTCACAAAATCAGAGCTGCCAATGGGAAAACACGTTCCCTGTCCATCTCCTCAAGCTCCCTTAATTTACAGTTTTGGAGTTATTTTCATGGGTCCTTCCCTCCACACAAACATTCTAGTACATATTCTACGGTCTTCGTGGCTTGCCCTTTTACAGCACATTTCCTTTTAAGAAGGAAAGAGCTTCAAGATATAGTTCTTCCAGCCAGAGCCAGGTACTGCACAAAGGCAATGGATAATAATGATTTAAAAAATTGATTCCACTCCCGCCTCAATGAATGAGTTAGAATTTCATTGGGAATTAAGTGACTCCAATATGAATTCAAGTTTGGCCAGAGCACCAGGTAATCACCAAAAGCAGAAGGTCACCATGCTCTGCCCTTATATTTTTGCAACAGTTTTTCAAGTCACATCATTCTTCCCCTCTGAGCTAAAGCCAGATATAATTCTGTTTTTACTGCCATGGAGAATAATAAAAGAGAGACCATTAGTCTTTAATTTAAGGTTTACGAGAGAGAAAATTTTAATGAAAGTTAAATTAACTATTGACATTTATCACAATAATTTGTTCCATAGCCTCTGACCTGCAAGATCATAGCAGGGTAATAAAGGCTTCAGGACACGACTGAGCTGGGAGAAGAATCCAAGTAAGCAGCCTGTCAAATGTGAGACTTCTTATTTTACAGACACAGAAAATCTACTGGTGACTATTTTATCTTTGAGATATAGTCACACACAAGCAATTGAAACAACTTTCATATCTGTTCATTTCACAAATATATGCAAAATGAGGTCCTGAAAACTCTTTCTAAAGGAAGAAAGCTAAATTGCTACTGACCATTACAGCATACAACATAGCCAGAATGATCCTCACGAGAAAAATGCTTAAAAACTTTCAAGATCATTTACAGATCTAAGCTTAACTTCAAAAATACTCTACCATATGAAGGAATTATGTTTTAAACATATAATAGGAAGGGTAATATAAAGGAGATCTGAGACAATAAGAGACAGTCTTTTTGACCTAATGGTTTGTTCCAATTATATTGGGAAAAACTGGAATATTGCGGCTTTCCTTTCAAAATAACTTTTAACATTAGCTATTAATAACACATTACAGGCAGACAGGTCTATATTCATCCAAAGTAATTTCACTGTATTTTGCATCATGGCCAGGTAATTGTAAATGCGTTTTTTTACATTAATAAAAGGATAATACCACAGCACATAACTGCTAAAAGTCTCCATTCTGGAATTTTGTAATTAAAATGCTGGTCTCATATCAACATGACAGAGCTTGTGCAGCCCACAAGCAAAAATATGCTAATAAATACCCTCCTTCTACCATACAACCCCTGTGGCTTTGCATTCCTGCAGGAAACCTCATCTAGTAGCAGGAATCAACACTGGACTTTATAACCAGATCCTTGCCCAAAACTGTTCTGAAGCTATGAGTGTAAATTGGCTTTAACATCACAGAGCAGGATAATTCCAGCGTGTCAAGCCAAGCATTAGCTGACTTTTTCACAGTACTTTCCTAAGGAAAGTACGTGAAAGAGGGAGATTTTAGCACCAAATCCTGAGTTTAGGCACTGAGCAGTATTTATTTAAATGCACATTTTTTGCTATTATGCAATCCTGTGGAGAGGGTGGGACAATGAAGCCGATCATGCAGGCCTTAATTAGATCAAATCCGACTGAATTTAAGAGAAGCTTTGCATCTTTAAAACTCAAGGCTCAGATATGTCTTCCTACACCCAGCAGTTGATCATTATTTTTCCCTTGAAGCCTGATTAATTGCTCATATAATGTAACTTTTTTCCTGGCTCGTGTAACTGAACTCCTTTTCATGTGTGTCTCATCTTTTTTATTACCTAAATCAAGCTATTGGCAACAGCATCATCCTGCCTTGGTAACTTCTATAGATTAAATAAATATTGCATGAAAATGTGTTTATCTGTTTTAAATTTATTGTCTTTTAATTTCAATATCCCTTTGTTCTTTTGTTATGAGAAAGAGCAAAAGATGAGCATTTGATTGAGCTTTTCCATATTAGTTCATCTTTCATACACCACTGACATCTTTATCTGTGTTCACCTTCCTTAACCAGGTCAGGCAAGCCCGAGAAATATCTCTCTGCTTGGTAGTCCCTCAGCTTCTAAGCATTTCTATCGGTGAGGGTCATATTTACTTCTTTTCCACAACTTTGCACTATCTGTTCCTATGCTCTGGTCTTTTTGCATCACTTCCTAAGGCACTGGTTATGTCTCTTATGTGGACACCTATTTCTCTTATATATAGGTTACCTTTCTTACACTAATAAGACAAAAATGTTGCCAGTGATTACAGCTTCGCTGCCAAAAGTTATTTATGACTCTCAAGAGCCTGTTTGCTTTGGGGGTATGAAAAAAAGGTTGTTTACCTAATGAAGGAGCAGATTACGTCATGTAAGTAGTTTTCAACTCAGATTTAATTTTTTAAAAATCCAGTACCTCCACAGCCTTTGCTGCTCTCCGTTAAAGATAATACGTTGTAGTACTTACATTCAGCACACCACTGCACTTAAACCTGCTACAGAGTTTAAGGCATAGACTAAAAGATCAGTAACACTTTCTAGCAGCAAGCCCAGTGCTGAACTTGAGGGTGGAAATGGTATCAGCAGTATCAGCTGACCCTTAGCCTGATCACTGGATTCACGGCTGGTCTCATGTGGATCTGAAGTTCCTTGGCACTGGCCAATTTTCAAAATGCCAGAAGGCTTTCTAAGCAATATTACAATAAAACTGTTACATACAAGTATGTATTTTTTTTAATTTAAAAAAACTTTTTTTAAAAAAAATATTTATCTCTTCAAGAAGGGGATTGGGGGGGCGAGAAAATTGATAATTTTGAATCAGCCAATCCAGACACACCATCACACATCTCAGCGATCCCACAGCTGGTGAAGATCAGACATTCATCATCTGATGACAGGTCACATGCAAAAGCAGAACCAACAGAGCAATCTTCCGAGAAATATCTCGGTGGACTCCACTGCACTTCATTCTCAGAGAACAAGCTCCACACACCAAGCAAAATATAATAATTAAAAAAAAAAAAAAAGGAAGTGCAAATTGTTGACCTCATTCCACTGTTAGTTCTCATGGCCCTTCCCCACATCTAGTTCTGTTAGGTATTTCAAATGCTCCAGAGAGAAATTCTTTTGCAATATCATGGACTGGATTAGATTTGCAATATGCAATGAAAAATGAAAGGTAGACACCTAAAGAGATAAAAGTGAAATTAGACACAGGTGCCCAGCACCTGCCTGAGGACTGAAGGCAAATGTAACTGGGGCAATATACAGCAAGGCAACATCTAAACCACTCCATCAGGATGAGATGTGAATGACTTACTGTACCAAAACCACTTTGTATCTCTCTTACATCCTCACTTCACCCAGGATTCAAGGGCAGAAAATCAAGACACTTGGATGCCCAGACAAGCCACCGGGCCTTCATCTCGCTGGAAGTGATCCATGATAGCTCCTGTTTTGCTCGAGAGGGAAGCCGGTGCCACCTTGTACCATGTGTCATGAGCGGGTATTCCTCCAGCAGCTTGGGTCATTGTTCCGGTGTGGGGGGCTGAGATCTGACAGTTTAATATCTAGCAGTTATTTACTTTTTTCCCCTTGCGTTGTGGGCATTCTGTCTGTTAATACACCGTTGTTTCGGGTTTTTTTCCACTTTCATCTATTAGCATTCATTTCCTATTGGTGGAAAGGGATTGTTGGAACCCTTCTAGAGAAAATGGCTCATTCCAGAGTGTCCTCTTTCAACTTGTTTCCAAACCGAGAGAGGCATCTACACACATGGTGCATTGCATGAGGCAGTCACTTCCTAGAAAAATGTTTAGGGGAGAAGCTGCACTAGGATGATTTACCAGGCACTTTACTGTTTCTACCAGTGCCACTATGGAAGCTTCATCACTGGTTTTGGCGAGAACCAATTTATGCCAATGCCTGAAATTTCAATCAGCACAATCTACAAACACAAACATTTAGGACAAAACACTCAGCACCAGCAAATAAAAATTTAAAACAGAGGATGGAAAGGACATCTCCAACTCAAGCACCCTACAGGTAACAGCAACCAGGCAGGACATTTGTTCGAACAAAAAAATTGTAGTAATTTTGAAAATGAGATTTCACATTAACCTCTATGAAGGTAGTCTCTATATAGCAGGCTCTGGGAATACCCTCCAAATCGCTTTAATCACCATCAAGAACAGGAAGTCCACAGCCTGGACTGGTTTCTGTGTGAGAGATGCTGGGCAAAATGGCCAGAAACAAGAAGTCAAGATACACCAATCAATAAGAAAGCAAAAGCAGGAGAGAAAACCGGCTCAGGGACCCAGAAGAAACAAAGTCCATTAAATTTCTTCTGATCCTTGAATGTCACAAAATGTACAACCTAAAGAGATATGATGATAATATATTTCTTAACACAACCTTATGGCGGAGGCAGCCTGATTTGCTGAATGACACAATGAAAATGTAGGGTCTTAGGTCCTCTACCTTTGCAAACCCAAATCAGGTCTGTCTGGTTTATAGCCCAAAGAGAACACACACACTAATGATCCAGTAATCACTTCTGCACAAACATCCCCATAACAAAATGGATAAATCTATATTATTTGTTTGCACTGAATAGAAATTAATAGTATCTCATAATCTCTCCCTGCCTTCCAGTGAATAACTGTGCTTTGCTTTGGTTTTTCTGAACAGGCAGGAGACCATTACTTTGTGACAACATGCCTCTATTTACATCTCACCTCTTTAAAAACTCCATTGACCAGGTTTTACCTGTAAATATTGATTTAAAATGAAAAAAGGTAGAACAGCAAAACAACAGAATCCCAACAACCCTAGTCATTAAAGCCATCCAACCCGGGGAGAAACACAGTTCTTGAGTTCTTATTTTAATGAAGAAGACTATGACAGGGGGAAAAACTCTTTTGTAGAGTTAAAGCATGCTTGCTGCTAAATAACCTCTTTGTATAATTAGGATTTGCAAAGTGGCAAAATGCAATCCAATTAAGTGAGTTAGGTTCATGTGATTAACATCAGACTGGCAGTATTGCTCTCATAGTTCATCAGTAGCTTTACTAATTACGACATTGCTAAGCAGAGACATCTGACCTTGCCTCAGCCAGTTCAGATTATTGTTTACCCTTCTGAACCCTCACTGCTTGCTTCTTTCCTTCCTTTCCTTACTGGTGGACACTTTCCTGTGATATTTTGTTCCATCTTAAATTATTTCTAGTGATCATCAACATCAAATCATTAGTGCCTCTCTGCTCACTGACTGAAGACCAAAAAAAAAAAAAAAAGATGAAAGCGCTTTCAACAGGGATATTTTTCTGCTCATACTTTAAATTCTCTACAATATCAAAATCAGTGCAGGATGTGTAGAAAAGCAGCCAGGAAGCAATTATAAGTTTCAAGTAGCAAAAAATGGAAATTATCCTTGCTCACAAAATAGTAACAAGTGAAAACAGTGTTGAGTGGAAACAGCGTCAAAGATGTTGCTCAAAAAACCAGAAGACTTTCTAGATACTGATTGTCCATTATAGCTTTGTGGTTAAGTACCCTTAAAATGACAGCTAACAGCATAAAAGAGTTTTTCAAGTACACACAACTTTGTGACAGGGATGAAACAGCAACTGATAAACATAATATAGGAGCTCTAAGTATCAAGAGAAAATATTATAAATTTAAATTTTCTCCAAAGCAATTCATCAAATCAAAGAGAATTGCTTCATAATATGTAGAATTTAGAGAGCACAAAGAACTCATATTTGAATCATTTTTTCCATTTGACATCAGAATTCTTCTCTATATACCTCCTAGCAATAAATGCTATGCTACAGAAATCAAAACGTTGAATAAACATTAGCTGTAGATCTCCAAGGATAAACCCTAGCAGCCTGATGCCAGTTACAACCAAAATGTATCTGTGATATTAAAAAGACATTAATAAATGTTTTAGAGACAGAGAGATAAACAATGAATTAAGCAAATTAATGGGAAAATGAAATTTCTAAATACAAAAGAAAGCTCATTAGAAGATTAGAAAGAGTTAAGTGACAGAGCCTGTGGTGACAGGGAACTTTACTTCATAGTCCTTGAGATACCTTTCTGTCCTGCATTTCTAATCTTTCTAGGAAAACAAATTTCACTACTGCATAGATCTCTTAGCCGTCTGTTTAGTTTCTCATCTAACCAGACTGGTTTACAGTTGATGCAAATAATTTTCAAAAGAAAGTACAAGCAGTACACTGTGGTCTCCACTCCATTCCTTCCTCTGATTTATCCCATTGTTTCCTCTGCTGCTTGTTCTATGTCACTTTAGCTATTAGAAGTGCAAATGCCAAGGATGCTAACTAAACCTTTCAGGGATCTTGCAGCATACTTCGCAACTAACTCAATGTCAATGAAGTTAATCTTCACTTTTTCCCTAGACCAAGGCATATTTTCAGATACTATGCCCATGTCTGAGAATATTGCTGCAGTAGTGAAGCTTGATGTGGATCTCTGCAGGAAAAACAGATTAAAAAAAAAAAAACACACCTCAATTCCCTCTGCTTTCCAGTAGTATCCAAAAAGCACAATAAAAGCTAATTCTAATTCTAGCTATGACCTGGATGCAGAATTCAAGTGCAACAAGTTATACTTCGTTCACATTTCAGTAATAAAGAAATTAATCTAAAATGCTTCACTTGCACTCTATCAATTTCTCTAATAAGTAAGTCAGAACAAATCACTCTGCTTTTCAGACACTTGACTATACATTTTGAGAGTATTCAATAGATTAATTTCCAATGTGGGAAATGTTTTCTTAAACTGTATACCCACATACACAAGCATATATCTGCAAAATATATCTCAGGATGATATCGAAAAGAAAATTCAATGCAGGCTGCAGATAGAATCACAGAATGGTCTGGGTTAGAAGAGACCTTAAAAGATGATCTAGTTCCAATCCCCTTGCCATGGGCAGGGATGTCTTCCTGGACAACCTGGACCAGGCTGCTCAGAGCTCCATCCAACCTGGCCTTGATCATTTCCCAGCATGGATGAAAAGATAGACATAGGTAACATGGTATTTAGAACTACTTACTATTTAGAGTGGGGATATTTTAAACATGTTCCGTGTTGTATATACCAGTTCACACTTATTGTCTTAAACCCTGTCAGGTGATGCTGTTTGGGTGAGTGAACTGATTCAGAAGCTTCCCCTTCCACAGAGACCCAGGCACAGGTATTACAGGGCAATTCTTTTACTGTGCTCCTTTGTTTACAAGTTCTCTAAAGGATCACAACACTTGCTGTATGACAAGCACATTTTGGTTATTTCAGTCACCACCAAAGAGCAGCATTAAGGTTGTGTGCGTCCATTTATAGTACATTTTAACCTCAGATTTCATTTGAGTTATACCTGAATTTGCATCATTTAAACTCACATAAATTTTATAATTTATAACGGATTGTATTTAGGATACTTAAATCTAGACATACAACTTTGTTTTAAATCACAGAGTTAGGAGATAAGCCAACCTAAGAGTTTTTGAACTGATATTATCCCAAGCCTATTGACCCACATCATTTTCAAGAGGTTTCAAGTCAGGGTTACAGCTGTCAGGATGTCAATAACTTCACCAGAGACAACTCAGGAAATAAGGGGATTGAAGGCTGCCAGGGATCTAGCTTTGGCTGAGGAAACTGCACACACAAATTCAGGCCAGCTCAGGTGAGCCTTCATAAAAGAGAAGATGGAAACCATCAGGAAGAAAAAAAAGTCATTCACTTTTTGAGCTACATTTCAAGAGGCATCCTTACAACTAACTGAATCCAAGTAGGATGAAAGACTTCTTGCTCGTATCTGAAAATATGGACCTAAGTCAACCAGACACAATACAACCAAGTTTCAGGTTATCAAGACAATTCACCCCTTAACTGGGAGCAGATAAATCAGTCCTTCCTGTACTGTCTCCAAGGGATTCCTCTGTTTCTGTTCTTCTGACCACAGTGGTGACTCCCAGCCACCGCCTTCTCTCATCAATGGTCACATTATCTGTGACTTTCTCACAGTAACTTTTTCTCCTTCTATAGATTTTGAAAATTTGGTGGAAAGAGTCTAGTCCCTCTTTGCCCCCTAGTGTCCCACTGCCATTTGTGACAGGGTGTCATCATGTGCCATCACGACTCGTCACTTCACACCACCATCTTCCCGCTCTTACGAGGCCCTGGAATGGTACCTGGCACGGCCTGGAAGCACTAGTTAGAACTACAGTTTCCAGGAATCCAGTTGCACCAAATCTCCCATAAATCTGCTTGACCAGAGCTCCAGAAAAAGAGAGCATTGCCAGGAAGAAAAAGAAAAAAAAAAAAAGAACTGATAGTAACCCTAACATTGTGCAGTTTTCTATCACAGGTAACTAATAAATAAGGATTTGCATTTGAAAATGAACTGTTCAGTTAATTTTCACAAATACAGTGCCTAGTGCAAACAACCCTGACCTTTCATCTGGATATTAACTTCACAGAGAAATAAGTCTTTGATACCACGTCTTGAGATAAACAAAAAAAACCTCATATTTTTCTTATCATACTGCCTCTTGAAATTTTCTGCCCACAAATGCAACTCATATCTATAGATCTTGTGGGAAATAAGCAAATGTGCCTTTAATTGTACTGTCAGAAAACAACCACTTCAAGGTGCGTTCAAAGTTAAGTGGTTTATAAGGATTAGAAGAAATAATTTATTGTATTCCTCAAGTTCAGAGGACCTAGACAAAAGCCAGCCTTCCCTTAATGAAAAAATCAGCTCATTGACAACACTGTAAGAGAAGATGCCAGAAATAAATCTTTACCCTAATTTTATATAGTGACACTACCTTCCTTCATGCTTTCTATTGCATGCATGCAAATTTAATCTATGCTACTTTACCATATGCGCACATGACACACTTCAGATTCATCTTAAGACATTTTCTGGGTTAATATGGAATACCTATTCCTTTGCAATTTATTGCAAATGCCATTAGCTGTAAACATTAAGACTTTTGGATTGACATTCCTAACGAAAATGATAGAGAGATCAATTTCATAACAAACATTTAGTAGCAAAAATCTTCAGCATTTTGCAAGTTGGAAATACTCTTCCTCAGAGAAATACAGTTCTGTAGTGTTTAGAACAAGATACAACCACCAGTGTATCTGATTTAACATCATTTCATATCACAAAAAAGAATCACATTCTCCTTGGTTTGGCCCAAATGGATGCAAAATCTTTACTTTTTTACAGAGCTTGCTGTTTCAGAAAGTCTGAAATATTAGCAGCAGAAAGAAGCCGAAAATGTCAGATTTTCTCCCCTGCCTTTCCTTCCCCTTTCTATGACCATTTTATATACACTTCTGATGAAATCTCAAGAAAGCCAAGACTCACCTAGAAGATTTTTGCTATGAAGCCCATGAGAGAATACATTAATGTTTTCAGCTCTGGGAGAAGTATTTCACACACCATTAATAATTAGTTTAACATATGTTTGGCTTGTATTTATCTTTCTGAAACAAATCACAAGTTGCCTTTTTTTTCCTTAAATTTTCATTCCACAACAGCAAATAATAATTATGAAGGAGTTTAGGTAAGATCATCAAGCTCCCTTGGAGTAGAGGAATTTCACATTGTGTTTGTACAATACCTAGAAGAATGCCCTCCTAATATTTATTAGAGGCTCTGCTGAGCAAATAAAAGTGATATATAGAGAGAACCATAGAAAAGCTTAGGGTGGAAGCAACCTTAAAAATCATCTCGTTCCAACTGCTCTGCCATGGGCAGGGAAGCCACCCACTAGATCAGGTTGCCCATCCAACCTTGCCTTGAACCCTTCCAGGGACTGGGCATAATACGTATCTCCCGCTAGTGGGAGATATATATTATATAGATTGTTGTTAATATTACAGATGTCTCCCACTATATTGTTCTATGTATCCATACATATATATAGGTATGTATCTCGAACATATATTTTAATATATATAAAACTCATTTGAGTTAAGCTCCCTGTATTTAAGCAAACATAATATACAGTGCATCTTCTGCTTTATTCTTCCACTTGAAGAATAATACAACATAAGCGAATGTAATGTCACGGATTAGTGAACCGAATACCTGCACTGTGCCAGAGGTAGATCACATCTGTTATTAATAGTAGCAATCTGGCTTTTATAATGCTCTTCATAAAGAAAAAACCTAAATGCTAGTCAGTTTTAAAGCGATAACAGCAGCTATGCCCAGTGTGCTGGACTCGTTCTGTTCATGGTTGAAATGTGAGAAGGCAAAGGCACCAGCAGTGCAAAACAACCTGTAAAACCAGAGCATTCTTTACCCAGCTGGAGTATTGTATACATTTCTGTCCAAGGAGTAAGAACAAATAATTCTTTTACCTCTGAACAATCTTTCCTCAAACAGCAGGATTAGATGTAATCAAGCAGGTTTTGCTTACAATGCACTCGAAAAGATGTGAACAGCTAATGCAGTGACCCAAAATTAATGCCAGCTCCATCATCATGAGGTGATGTTAGCCCCTCTATCAGCATCAATGTTTTTGTAAGGAGTAGGTTTGCTCTCTGTACAAAAGGTTAGGATCCGCCCAAGCTGAAGAATGGTAGAAACACCTCATTCTGAAAGCATTCAGGTGAATGATTAATTTTGGAAAATATACATGCTACAGAGCCCTGTCCTACGTCTGTGAGCAAGAATAAAACTGCAAGGCAGTACAGCAGGAAAGGAAAAATATCAGGGTTATTAGCTCTACAGCTACCATTATTACAGGCACAGCCTGGTACTAACGTTGCCCAGTGACTCTCAGGAGGAGGTGCCAGATGGGATTCTTTTCCACCATTACTTGCTCTCATCCCTCTAGTGAAATTACACCTATAATTCCCTATCCAATCTCCTCTCCATTCCCCATCTTTTTGAATAACTACCCATGATGCTAAAAGTGTTCATATGTATTTCTTATACCGTTTTGGGTTCCTGACTTCTCTTTAGCACCCAGAATAGGCACCTTACCTAAACCAGAAGAAATGTAATGCAAAGAAAAGTTCAAAAGCTTGTACGTGCACTTCAGAATTGACTGGGGAACGCAAGACAACGTGAATTACCATTCTGAAATTCTCCTTACGTTCACTGATGACCAGAGCATCTTCAGCCATCATATCAGCACAATCCTAGCCTTGCAAAGACTGAGCTTAACCACTCGAAAAGTACCACAGGGTTTCCAAGTGCATTTATCACTTACATTAAGTCATCAGGGATACAATACTAATCCGCAGAAAATAATAAACTAGGCTGTCCTGTCAAATCTTTATTTAGGCAGCCAGCAGTGATGTGCCATAAGATCTTAACAGGATCTGAAAGTGCCCTCTCAGCAAGCTGCCATAAACATCTTGCTTCACCTTGAGAGAGCTGACTGGTATAGTTTATACAAGGTAAGTCAAACCAACACATTCAAGGACACTTCTGTGGACTGGATGCCAGAGAAGAGTATATGCTCTGGCACTGGAGCTTTGCCAATTTGAATACTATCCAAAACATCAACCAAAAATCAAACAATCCTCCACTCACCACTTTACCTTCTTCTTTCGAGTGTTGATTTAGTACTTTCAATCTTTTGATCGGTGATCCAAAACATACACTAAAAACAAAGTACAGTAAAAGGACAGAGGCCTTAGAAGTGTTAAACAAATATCTTTCCATGGAAAACACATTTTTCCATAGAGATTAAGGGATATGGTCTGAAGAGAAATGCTAGTCAGCACAATGTATCTGCCTATTTGCTAAATCTCAAAGAACAGTATCATCAGTCCAACTCAAAAAAAGTAAAATGTAAACAACCTCATCCTGTTCTACAGAGGAAGATCAAATAGGGGGAGATACAATGTCTTTCACAAGCAACAGAAAAGATTAATAGCCATCTTCAGCTTTTCAAGCTCTGTAGCTTCTAAGAACAAGCACTAGAAAGACAAATATTTTGCTGCTTAATTGCTGAGTAACTTAAAAACCAAAGTAATTGGAATTGGTTTTTCCTAATTAGCAACAAGAAGAACAGAAGTTGTTGTAAGGCAACACTAGCATCTTGATATATATGACAAAACAAAAGTCACACTTGCTTCCAGAAATTGGGAAACATGAAAACTGTTACAATGAGCAGAGGAGAGAGGGAGAGACTGTCATGCACGAAAGCTTCTTTGAGAAAGTTTTGACAAGAACAACAATAAACATTTTCTTGTGTGATCTTCCAGTAGACTAATTTTCATGGCTTGTCTCTGAGGAAGCTCCAGTCTCCCAGCAGAAGTGGAATTTTCCTTGGAGAAGGGTAGGGCACTCTCCTCTTTGTGTTGAGGGACAGAGTGCCTTTACACAACACAAGGGACACATTTCTGAACCACTTTGGGTTGGCTTCTGGGCTAGGACCTATATGACTTGTGGGAAAGAATCAGTCAAACACAAGCTCATTAGAGGAGGTGTCAATGTGCCAAAATGGCCAGTATCACCTTAAATATACGAATTTGGTAATACCAAGACTGGATTACGGAGAAATGATATTATATTTGCATTAGGAACTGGAACTATTACTACTGGATTATTACTGAGATGGCATGCATGTTGGCAACATCAATCTGCAGAGCCAGTTTGCAGACTAAAGATGGATAATCATTTTATCCTCTCACAATAAAAACAAACCTGTATTTTGTTTCTCCACTGATATTAGAAGTTCCAGATTTTACTGCTTTACTTTAATTTAACTTTTTACTCTAAGCGTGAAGTGACAGTTTTGTTTAGAAAAAGAAGCTGATTTACAATGTAGGAAACAATTTGGTTTTGGTTTTGTTTCAAAAAAAACCCACCAAGTTTTAACAGGGACACCTTTCACTAGAGCAGGTTGCTCGGAGCCCCATTCAACCTGGCACTGGAGGCTTTCAGGGATGGGGTGGCAGGACAGGAAGGCAGGACTCAGCAGTGAAGGGAGTGAAAGGACCCAAATCAAAAGCTCCAAGTTCTGCCCTTCCCCAGCCACTGATCTTATGTGATGCTGCATGCAGGAGCATTTAACCTTTTAACTTCCCCTGATGGAATTTACTATCATTAATGGCTTTCTAAACACCTCTCTTCTCATGTATTTCATTCAGTGCTCAGTCATTGTTGAGACTGGTTTATGACTTGTTTTGGGGGGTTTTAGCATGAAAAAATGGAACATAATGGTGATAGGAGCAACAATCACTTAAATCAATATTTCATTTTTTTAACTTCCACATTGCTTATACCCTTCAGTTTGGTCCTCCATTTAAACACCCATTAAGGCTTTTTCTGCATTATTTTTCATTTATTTTGAGGAGGATAAAGACGTATTGAAGCTTCCAGCAAGCTCATAATTTTGAACATCTTTGCAACTGTACCTCTTTAACCAACTTCCCCCCCTTCAAGTCTGCTCTTTGAAGCCAGAAAGACCATATAGCCTATTCGAATATAAAGTAGGGAATAAACTGAATAGAGTAACTGTCAAGCTAAAGTATCCCAGGAATTAAATAAGATGAAAATGTTTCTTTCTGAATTCCTTTCAAATTAATTCTGTGCAGCAGAAAGAATTCAAAAGAGAATCATTTGTCGAAAATTCTGCTAGCTGCCATCTCACAAGTTTGTAAATCTTTATAAATTTGCTAGTTAAAAGGAATGTGTGGTTTATATTTGACACTGGCAGAGTTCCAGGTACTCTTAACCCGGCAATTTATTAACGCTTGTGGAAAAAAAAGAAAGAAAAAGAAAAAAAAACCAACACAAAATAAACACCCTGAAAAATTATGCCCAGGCTTGCATTTTTCAAAAGAAGATTTAACTAGGGTTTATTTGTACAAATATAATCTGATCTGTTTTTTCTAGTGTAATATAATATTTGTATAAAATACATTCTAAGTAACCATTATAATAGCTACTAAATCCTTTCTCCACATTTCAGCCTCTACATGGGGGAAAAGTTTAAGATGTGCAGCTCCAAAAATGCACCAAAAGATCAAAAAAGAATTTTCAAAAGCTTCTGCCATCAAAAGAGTTAATCTATCCTTTGAAGATCTACCCTTGCACAAGAACAACAGGATATGTTTATGGCAAGTTCCTTCTCCTTCAGCTTTTCTTCTCCTCCTAAAACACACCCATGACTGTGAACCACCATGACTCCGTAAGGTTCTCATGATTCCACATTCCCACTGTACAGCCACGTGAACTACCAGACCTGTTTGTGCCTGTTTCAGGCAGAACCCTGAGTTATTACACCACACTAAAGAGAACCTTGACCCAAGAAAGCAGAAACAACTTGGCAGGAGGCAGAAGTGGGAAGGTGACGAACATTTCCTCTCACCACCCTCCACTGCATATTAGGACTGCACCAGTTCCTGTGGTGTACATGAAATTATGACACCTCCTCCCAAACTGACTTGGCCATATTGTTTTATTGTATGTGGTCTGAAAATAGAAATTTATTTATTATATTCAGTAGTAAACAACCATTGCCTTCAAGATGATGAAGGCATTTCAAATATTTGTGAGTGTGGGGGGAGTCTAACTAAAAGGTAGCTAAACTTTCAGGGGAAACACTTGATATTGTCTGTGTACCACCAATCATGGCTATTAAAGCTGTTAATTCTAATAATCATTTGCCTATTCATTTACATGGGGAGGTGTGGAGGTGTCTGTGCACGTGTCTGTATTCATAATTTTTCATAAAAACGTCACCGTGTTAATAGCCTAGAAATACTTTGTCTTTTTTTTCCTATCATTAACTCTGATTGTCAGCAGAGCATGCTTCCAACATTGTTCCCCTTCCAAATACTGTAATTACAACAGATCTTCAATATTTCTGGCAAGAAGATAATGCAAATCCACCTCAGCTTTTACTTTTCTCCTATTGAATAATAGCTTGGGGAGCATGGAGTCCTTTCTTATGTGCTCCCAGAACCAAAACAATGGAAACAAGTGACTGTTACTTGCTGCAGACAAGCTATGTTTCTTGAAAACCATGCAAAGCTCGGAGAGCTGGGAGTGTATTTTAGAGGAGCCAGTGGCACTCTCAGTTGGTGGATCTCAAGGTCACATTTGGCCCCGTGCCTCAGAAGGCTGATCAGGAAAGGCTGAAAAGATTATCTTGGAAGTGTATAATTAAGTGATAACATCACTGCCTCTGTGCTTTGCAGAACACTTCACTTGTGATGAACAATTTCTTCTCCAGCCTCATAACTCATCTACTTAACACTCAATTATTCTATCATAAAACAAATGGGCAACAACATTATTGTTGTTGGAATTCCTAGACAAAAAAAAAAAAAGGTTAACACTTGCTAAGTGAAAACAACTATCCCCAACTCATGTTGGAGCTGTAGCAGGTAAAAAGATGAATTAAGTCATTTCAGTGTTATACCTCGATACAGTCTTGTGTAAATTACAGAAAATAATAAAAATTATGACTTTTCAAAGCTTTCTTGACATTTCTTCCAACAGAAACTGGGCAGCTCAGAAGACATTGCTCCCACACCAGCTTTTCTGCATCCCTAGGAGCACCCCATTTAACCAGCTCTGAGGAAAAACATAGAACTGGTGCTCAACACTGTGGCTATATTGCCTCAACTTTGCCCTTCTAAATAAAATACAACATATCCTGACCCAACTTACACAGGGCCAGCACAACAAGATTTTATTTGGAACACAGGGAAAAGGCAAAGCTCCTTCAAGACAGCATGATCTGATTTTTGTCCCTATATTGTCTTCCTAAGGTTCTACTTTTGTAATGAGGACATGCATGCTTCCCATACATATATAGGATGTCACTTCTTTACTATATCTAGATATTTATCTGTCAGTCTGGTGGTACTGAAATTTTCAATGTATAAAATATAAAATCCTGCACAAATCAGTAACACTCCCTCAACAGTCTTGTCTCAGCACCCTAAGTTGTGTGAAATGCATCAATTCTGTATCCTGAGACAAGGAATTTCATTTGGGTAATCTCCTACGAGAGCTAAGAAAAAAGATGATAGTCCAGTGCTGCAGCATGGTCCAGCTGTCAGTAAAGAAATAAATCTTTCCAAGTTTCATTCTCAGTCCCTATTTGCAAGATTGATTCATTTGGGGAGTAAGAAATGAAGAAGAGCACAGAGAAAGTCCCAGTCCCACCCCAAACAACACACTGAATATTACTGCCAAACCTTCTATACCTCCATTGTGCTACTTGCTAGTACCATAGCTTGCTTTCTGTATCAGTATCATGAAAAAACACACCCAAAGTTCTAAAAGAGCCAGTTGCATCTTCTTGAGTTCAACATATGGGCCAACCTAAGTTATACCAGATCCAAAGTGATACCCAGACACTGAATATTCTCTCGTAACTCCAAAATTGCTCTGATCAATGGCAACGAGAGGCTGGGGGGTGAAACTTTCTTTACATGAGCAAACATAGTTTGGGAGGCTATAAAATCCCATGAGAATCTTAACAACAAAACTGGGCATTACATATTGGCTTTCCAGCACAACTCTGATCTCATCAGAACTGAGACAATCTCAGCAAAACCAAAGTAAATATTTAGCGCAAATCTCGTCAAGTTCTAAACATTTAAAACAAAGTTCTAAATTTAGAGTCTTAATTGTTGGCAAAGTTAGAGCTAAAGTTGATATATTTGCCAAATTGCATAAGAGGTCATGGAGCAAAATCTGACAACGAAAAGTAGTTATTTTATAGCGGTGTTTGTTAAAATTTGAGTGGACAATTATTTGCATGAGAAAATCCTACCAAGATGAGATGCCCATAGTTTTTACAGGTATTTTCTCCTGTTAGTTTGGACATCTGGCATTTGTTGGGAAGTTTGAATGCAAAGCAGTAACACAGAGAGGGAAAAAAACCAGCCCACACCTCTGTGTGTAACATCACACTGACTTAGTGGAACAATATAAATACCATGTTGACCTCACATCCTTGTTGCAGGGAAGATCTAAAAATAGCTAATGCCTCCATGTGTTTTACAAACAAGGAAATATTTCTGTGAAAGATGGGCAGTGAAGGAAGATGAAATAAGAGCACATTAGAAAAAGAGTCTCTGCGCACATTTTTATTTTATTGATAGCTGGAAATACAAGAATTGCTGTATTCGCTTCACGAATACATGTAGAAAATCTTACCAGGCTCCTAAGTTCAGCTCCTTATTGGATGATACTTAAAAATTATTCATTCTTATGATTGACAGAGTTCACAGCATACCCATTTCTAACACTTCAACCCTCAGTCTGTGAAGCTCTGTCACCATAACGCAGGTTATATCACTAGAGATTTATATATAGACACAATTTCAGATCAAGCCAGAAGAACTACATTTTTACATTTTTTATCAGTAATATTATCTCCTTAAAAGCCACAGGCCCTCAGCCTACAGGAAACAATCACCAACACCCCAGTGCAGTCACAGCCACTTGTCTGCACTGGGTTGTGGATGAACTCTGCAGTTCCGCCATGCCCGTCACCAGAGCAACTGGAGACACTGGATACGACTGGAGTATGCCATGACTCCTTGCCTATCCACTGGCTGTCATCTCATTCCCAAGGGAACCACAGCACAGGGAGGTGTAGGTGTTTGGAAAGACCTGGCCCCTCACTTCAACTACAGGCTCCACCTTTTTTTGCTGAAGGCCAGTTGCATCCCAGGTTTATCCCCACAACACCCACACTTCCACAGTGTCATCATTTCAAACTCCTCTGACCAGGTCTCCTGCACTGGGGGTGAGGTGAGAGAGAGATGCCACAGGGCTCCTTTTTAGCAAGATCTTAGCAAGAAAGTTCAACAAGTGGCTTGCTTACTAAAATAGCTGGTTCGATAAGAAAAAAAAATAGATGACAACTAAATCTCATGACCCTTCCCACGCTGGGAACCCTGAGCTCACACAGTATCAGACACAGCCCGGATGGATGATGCACGGTGCCATCTGCGGAGAGAGGTTCCTCCTTTCTGGTCATTTGAGGTACTATATAATTTCCTTACAGGAAAACAACCCTCTTCAGCATTTCTGCTGTCAAACAGAAAGGATGTTGTCTTGAGAACTCGCTGTTGCACTGTTAGAAAAAGGCCAGGCCTGACAGGTAGCTGCGAGTGGAAGCTGTCCACAGGCTCCTCTGCTGCCATGAGTGGGCTGAGGTGATCCTGAAGCAAGTAGGCTATAAAATCACAGAATCATTTAGGTTGGAGAAGATCCTTAAGATCACTGAGTACAACTGTAAACCTAGCACTGCCAAGTCCACCAATGCTCTATCCAAAATAAAAATACCACCTAAATATTATCCTTCTACCTGGAAAAGGGAAAGAAAAGAAATCCAAGGGTGTTTCAGCATGGTGGGAGCAGGGATTAGTGACAAGGCAAGGACAGTTCAAGCCCAGTTGCCAGGAAGAAAGGGATGGGAACACTGCTGTAAGCAACTCAGGGAGGGCTGAAAGCCAGGGGCTTTGACAGAGACAATCAGCAGCTTTCAAGAAGAGGGCTCTGAAGCTGGGTTACCACAAGAGAAGGCCACACAACAAAACACCAGGAGCCAGCCCAGCAATTTTCCCTTTCAAACTCGGTGGGGGAACCACCCAGACTTTGCTCCATACCACTGTATTCCATGCGAACTGGGCCACATGCACTTTCAAGTACACAGCAGGGGAGAGAGGAAGGCGATGCCAAGGGTGACGTCAACCCATCTGAGAGAGCCTGGAGCTCTTAGAAACACAGCAAGTGTCTCCAGCCCCCCAAGCCACAAATAACAGTCAGAAAAGACTAGTGCCAGAGATGCCCATTTTTCATCACTTTAATGTCCCTTCTTAGTTGAAGGTGGCAATTCTCACTGATTTCTGATGGGTTTCATTTTCATTTCACAAACATGGGATTACTAATATTAGGTAAATCCGGAGGCACTAGGCATTATTTTAATTCTAAGGTATTAGAAAGTCATTTTCAATGCAAAGCATTTTACAGGGAATAGAAAAGAAAAGTAACTTACTATATGAAAAATAGTGAGAGCAGGGGAAAAAAAACAAGTATCTCTTTGCAAGGGTTTGGATTCCTGCTGATACGAAAGAATGAAGCATAAAAGTAGCTGTAAGATTTATCCTTTGCAGAAATTCTGGACTGCAAAAACACTGAGAAGTGGAAAAGGCAAAAACATGGCCTTTTTTTCCTTAGTATTACTAATTTTTTTCATGCTAATCTGGTATTGGACAACTTCAGAGTTCATCTTGGTGATTTTGCACCAAAGCATGGAAACGAGGTCTCTGCTTTTTCTATCCAGAGAATATATCAGCTTCAACTGCTACAGCAGTCAGCTACAAGGTGATATGTGATCAACACTGGCACACTGATGTCACTGTGTCACTAGTGCATGCGTCTGATAACTGTTACTTGATAAAAACACTTGGAGCAGCACAATTTTGCAGTGCAGATCTATTTTCCCCCGACCATTCTTAACTTCTGCAGGACTTACAGAAGAATGGACTCAGCACTGGAAGTCACAAAATGCAGCAGATGAATCCAACGTATTGCACTATCTATATTTATGATAGAAAATATTAAAGCATAATGTTAAAAACCTGCATAGTTTTGCCTCTTGACAGAAGCCTACAGGAAGCCTGCACTTTTTCAGGAAAACATTAATAGTAGCTGAAAACTGAACCCCGCCCACATTTCTGCTTGTGGGTGTTAAGTGCTGCATCCTTGTTTTCTACTGAAGAGCAAAATTCAAAGCACACAGTCACTTCAAGAGAACGCTGGCTCCTATGTCCGTCTTCCTTTGAAGCTTCCATCCGCAGGAGCATCAAAGGAGGCGATTTTGTTGTTGTTGTTGTGGCAGATGTAACAAATTCTGTTCTTCTGAAATATTCTAAAAGCTCACAAAAGGTCATGCAGAACATGTAAGAGCTGCATGGGAGGACAATATCAGCCTATCTTGCTGCAACTCCTGCAGCTGAGGCAGGATGGGCTGTGGAGGGGACATGCTGTTTGCAATTTAGCACTAGAAAGACTGGCACGGTCCCAAGTGTGGCTGCAGGATGAAGGGGTCCATTGATATTTACAAGTTTTTCAGGAATATCGGGTTTGGTGGAGACTGTACCAGAGGGCTTGAAAATGAGATATCCACGGGAGCTTCAGAGATGCGAGACTGTTTTATTTCTCTGCTACTGCAGTAGGAGCCATTTGCCTGTTTTGGTGCCAGTTCACAGTGCTGCCACAGAAATTGGAATATCAATGTTCAGGGAAAAACCAGAATCTGATTTTTTTTGCTGTTCTTTTCTTTTGTAGGGAAAAAAAAACAGCAAAAATTATTTTGCACCAGTTTCCTGAAAGCTCAGTTAAGTGTTACACTAAAATACAGAGGATCCTTTATTTACCAGAATTTTAAGTTCTGAAGCAGTCATGTCTGAGAACATAAATACATGTGCCAAACATATAGCCTAATATTTTACAGATTTCTTTTTCTCAATTTTCTTCAAATAAAACAACGCTGTAAAAGACTGACTACATACCTCTGTGCTAGGCTCACTCTGTTACACTCTTAGCTATAACATCTCATGGCAGAGACCCAAAGAGAAATCTCTTAATAAATCTAAGTACATCTATATGTCTGATCACGACATGCTTATTTCAGCTTGGTAACAGAGCCTGACTCATCCTGTTGATAGCGGTTTAAATGAGTCATTTTTGCTCGTACAAGCAAAGCCTGTTAAATATCACGACAGGTTTTCTCCGAGGATTTGAAACTGACCCACATCTTGCACAGCTGGAAGAAGCCTGGCAAAGGCATTGTGCCCCACTTCTAAAGAGAGCCACACTAATTGCCTGCACAGGGCAAAATAAACAGGGATTTAAAAAAACCAAACCCAAAAACAATAACAACAAAATACAAAGAAAGAAAAGCAGACTACAGGCTCAGACTTGAGGTGGAATCCAAGCTCTTGCTTTGACAATATTAAGTATTACACCTCTAGGGCTGATTAAAATCATAAATAGCAATCACCCTAACATCAGATATTAAAAGCATTTTAAAAAGCACCTTACTTGTAAATATATTTATAACTCTAGCACAGGCAAACAGATTCCCTCCAATTTTTATGAGAAAAATGAAGCTGATTTCCAACAGGTTCTGCTAAAAAAAAGCACTTCATCCTAAGGATCTGTTTCTCCTGAAACAGATATTAATTTCTTCAATCTATTCAATACATGGCTTTTTCACTGCTGGAAAGCACTGGGTGCCCTCCTGCTGCAGAAGTATGAATATTTTGGAGGATGCTGTGCAGTAGAATAAAGCTCAAGGCAGCAAATGCGCAGCAGTGCCATTGCCTTAATTCATGGGAGCTGTGTCAATTCAAGTCAGCCAAGGACTTCACCAGGACAGCCTGCACTGCATTAAACTCCCAAGTGAAAATCTGCCCCTCTTTGAAGCCAAAGGCAGAAAGAAACTACTGAAAATCCAAAATTCTTCACGTATGAAAGAGCTGGGTCAGAAAAAACATGCTAACTCCTGAGTTGGAAAAGCACTCTTGTTTATATGGCTTTTATAGATGTAGTAGACCAGAAAGCTGGTTTCCCTTCAAACATCTCTTTGCCGCCTACCTTATTTCTTGCCATTTCCACCAGGTTCAGATCACCCTAAATCCATACAGCACCCTGCAATTTTCCCTGAAGCTTCCCCAAAAAGCAGGTCCTGAAAGCTACTGAGAAGTCACAGAACCACAAACTACAAGTCACACAAGACTTTCCCCACAAATGATAACCTAACTTTAAAACAAGTCTGAGAGGGATCTCCCAGCTTCCTCCAGTGAGGGAAAATCCCAGCCACTGCTGGAGTTTGTTCCATGTCAGCATCATCTATCCTGGTTATTTCCACACGACAACATTTTGTTTGAATTCCTGTCACCCGGGTTTGAATTTCTGTCACCCTGGGACTGTTTACCAGCTGAATGAACTGTCCTTGGGCCAGGTTTCAATGTTTTGCCCTGAGAGTCACTTCCCTGAGTTGCTACACTAACCAGCAACAAACAGGATTGAGAGCAGCAGTAGGACAGCACTAGTTAGGAGAGGGATGAAAGGCTCATGGCAGGGAACAGAATTGTCCCTGATGGAGTGATGTAAATTTACAGTGACACACATTTTGTCTCCAATTATCTGTCCTCTCACTTCTTCTGCCCACGTTTGTATTTTTGGGGAAGAAAAGCTTGCCCCTTTAATTTTAGCATACTCTAGTTCTCTTCATTTGTCCTCATTTCATTTCAAGCCTCCAGCTGCCTCCATGAGTTATCCCTACACCCAGGAGGACATGGCAGTCAGTGGACACCAGTGCCACTCGAGGTGGTAGCCAGCAGATGGACATTGTCCTAGTCATGCATGTCCTCACTGGCCTCAAAACCCCCTTTCTGCTGCTTTTCAGATGACAGGCTTCTTTGACAGCATGATTAAAACCACTAGAAAATACAGCTGCTTCTCCTGCTTCACCCTGGTCTAGCGGAGGGTGTCCCTGTCCATGGTGGGAGGTTTGGAATTAGATGGTGTTTAAGATCCTTCCAACTCAAACCATTCTGTGATTCTATGTACTAAACAGATCCCACTGTTTGCAAGCCAAGCATCTGATTACTAAAGAAACTTGCTTTGGAGTTGTGTCTGTACAAGGCAAATAAATGGTCACCAGAACGAGGGGTGCAAATTAGTGTGCCGTGTGAAAGCTGCGCCACATGGACAACACTCCTGCTATGCTCAAAAAACCCCACCAAAACCAGACCAAAAAACCATACCGTTCATTTGCAGCTGAAGAAATGAAAGGTAAAGGAAGACCCTGATGCTAAAGGATGAAGAAAAATAAAAGAGAGCTCTGGGTGGCTAGGCTAAAAGGGGATCCTCAAATGCAGTACATCAAGAGAGTAGAATCTTCTACAAATGAAGCATATTCTATATTTGTGCCATGTAAACGAAGTTTCTGTCGGGGTATAAGGTATACTGTGATATTACTGTGCTTTCTGCATTCTAGTAGCTTCTCTTCATGAAGTAACAAATAGACTGGATTTGATGGAGGGCACTGAAAGTGGAACAGTCTGTAACCCACACTGCTAAATCCCTCGCTATCCAATTCACAACATGGCATTTTCCCTAAACAGAGATTACAAGAGAAAAGCAAAGGAAGACAACTTTGTCATTTGAATTTCAAATATGATACAGTGGGTGGCAGAAGTTAATAACACATTTTACAACACACTAATTGCATCACAAGCACTTCAATGTCTTTTCAGCGTTGTTTTTCCCCCTCGGATCTAACGCCCTTTCCTTGCCTTCATGCGCATGAGCCTTCCTTCCAGATATTTCTTTCTTCTTTTCTATATTTTTTCAAATTAATATCCCCTCTTCCCTCCTTATCGCTCCCCTTTGTAATGCCTGGCATCAGTTATCCATCCAAACAGTCTGTCAGATGGATTCTGTTTCTCCTCTGTGAGGCAAAGAAAGACTTTGTTTTCTTGCTCATCTTTCTCTGGTCATACAGACAACATTGAAATCCAAAGCCATTGCACAGTCTAAAGCAGATCTTGTACAAACAAATCTCAGATATATTTTCTTGGGTATTTCTTCTATCATTGCTTTAAAGTCACGTTATCCTTTCACTTTTTCAGCCTTTCATCAGTTATTTTATCTGATTTTCTCTTTGAGTCAGAGCAGATTTTCAGGCCACATGCAAACACTGAGTTGGGGGAAGAAAAGGGGATGTTAAGACTGGGTGTGCCTGCCTGAAGCCACTGAGGAATTAATCCAGACCCAGCAAAACCAGGTTTAGAAGCCAATGTTTCTCAAGTTGGGGGATGTTCAAGATCTATTTTTAATGTTTAAGTTTAATGCCACACCAGAAAGGGCTTACAAGAAAAATATTGCTGAGCATCTAGAATCTTCATGCAAACAAGATTGCAATTCAGTTCTCCACTGGCTTCCAGGAGGCAGTGTACTTGATTCCAGAAGTTCACTTACCTTCTGCTGCCTGTTAGCACTCACAATTTAAGCTTTTTTTTTCACCTACAGCAGCACCTGAGTGCAATACACAAATATATTCCATTTTGTGACTAAAAGTAAGCCAATATCACTATTAACAGCAGCTTTCTTTAGTTCCAAAGTTGTTTTAATCACTTCGAACACCACCTCAATCCTCTCTCTTTCATAAGACTGCTGATAGCCTGGAGCTACTCCAGATTTAGCAATTAAGAAGAGACAATCACTCTTTCAGAAAGAGAAGCAGTCCGAGTTCCTGCCATGAAACCACAAAATCACCCTGTTGCTCTCTGAGTCACCACACGTCACAGTGGAAGCGGACCTCTGATTTTGCAAACTCAAAGATGCTCAACATTAGTTTTCAGAAATTGCCACATGTCCCTGTTGTGAATGAGGTACCTCAACGGGGTCACAGATGTTTTGGTGAAGGCAGGATGTGGATCAGTTAACTGCACAAGCTCATGTACTGAGGGAAGTCATAAAACTAAAACTTTAAATGGGGAAGTGGCAAAACCCAAAAATTATTCCTCCCCCACTTTAGGCACACCCACACAGATTCACGACTGAATCTCAGAGGCACGAATGACTAATTGCAGAAGGAGAGGCAAAGAGGGCTGTGACAGCTCAACAAAAGCCACAAGACAAGCTCCACTGTGCCCACTCTCACCAGACAGCCCATCTCCCACCCCAAAACACACAGCAGCTTCACCCAGCAATGCTGGGTATCAGCCCAGTAAGATGGGCATGTGCTAACTGTGGACCTGAGCTCTACTGATGCAGATAAAGCATATTTAAATACTCTAGAACAAACTGTGACTACTATACCATGCTTTAGGACGAGAAGAGATACTGACAGAAAATACTGTGGTGTAATAATTTATGTAGCCACAAGGTAATTATCCAAACTGAACTTAATGTAAACATCAGAGTCAATAAACTTCCAGCGTGAAAAGTACCAAAAAATGTTTAGTGACAACACATGATTAGGACCATGGGTTAAGTCTCACACTGCAGTAGCTAGGAGGTCTTTGCTTCAAGATTGCTGACAGAACACTGATGAAAACAGTTTTTAGCCACAAGCTCAACTTTTTATTGCCGTGCATTTGAATACTCATGGAGCCGCCAAGGAAGTTTCAGCACTGAAGCACCACAACCATTGTGGGATTAAGAATTTGCATCTGTGTAATGCATCTGTTACAAAGAGAAAACAATTTTAAGTAAAAATTCAGGAGCACTGTCTTGACATTACCCTATGCCAGCATTTTTGCATGTAACCCAATCTTCAGGACAATACACTGCTTTTTCTGCAAGAGCAGGAGCCATATGCAGTGTCAGGTGAATTGTCATATTGACTCCAAGTCGAAAATCGCATTCAAGCCGAAAATTTTATTAGGTTTAGGACTTAAAAGCTGTCTTCAGACTAATTTCTGTACTTTGTTCATTACACGATCTGTTTGGAGGGACCCATGCTGCCTTCTATCCCATGTATTACAGATACTACTATCTAAATTGTATTACATATTCCAGAGATCTTAAATGCAGTCAGAAGCATTCAAGCCACTGCAAGAAATTCATGAGAAGGTATTTAAAATCACATATCCATGCTCCTGTCGAGAACTGCCAAGCGAGGCACACAGCTCTGGGCCAACAGCTGGGCAGCAGCCCTCCCACTCTCCTCACCTCAGCAACACTTGGGGAAAGAGATAAATGCCAATAGCCTGAGCCTGCCCTGCCCTCCCAGTCAGCTGCGCAAACTGTGCAGAAATCCTGCTAAGAACAAGGTTTTAATCTTGTTCCAATACCCTTTCCCCCAACCCCATGCAGGCAGACAAGCCAACCCATCTCCTGCATGCCTCTGCTAAGCCTCACAAGTCCTTTGTTGTGCTTCCGACTGTGTTGCCTGTAGCCTCATGTTTTTACTTAAAAGACTTGCATCATAACCCCCCTCCATACGGTTTTAGTGCTTCAGTAAAGGGTTTTCTTTGTCTTTAGTAAGTGTTTTCCCAAACCCAAAAGTGTGTCTTTAAAAAGCATGTTCCAGGTTTGCAAGTCAGCACAATGGTGTGAGACTCCATCCTTGAGATCTAATGCAAGTGAAGGAAGAAAAACGTCTTCACGCATTATCAGAATACTCTTTTCGCCACTTTTGTTTCTAATTTCGTTTACTGAAAAAAACCTTCTAATGTTACAATGTCAGTTGCCTAGTGATACACCACCCAAAACCAAAACCACGTTTGCTCCAAAATGCAGATATTTATATTCAGAAACATTAGGTCTTACAACAACTGGTCTATGCCTGGGAGTAAGAAAGAATAACAAGAAAACTTGTATTTTAAACACTGAGTCTTTGAATTGCAGTAACTTTGTCTTTCAGCAGCTGGTCTTAGCGGAACTGGCTTTGCACAACTTTGTGACCCAAAGCCACACAAAACACAATGGAAACAAATTAGTTATGAATACATCTCTCCCTCTCCTGCCCTGTGCCGTTGGGGTTTTGAACCAAATGGAGGAAAGGTGTGCATGCAAAATGGGGTCAAGTGCACTCACAGTTCAGAAAACTGGGGCTGAACATCTAATCACAGAGCACAAAAACAAGTTTCAGCCATACAATCTGCGTGGAAAGTGCACCTCACCACAGTGAAGCTCTGCCATGACGAGGTGGTTCTCTCATATCTGTATTCCAGCGCTTTTTGTCAAGCAAATACAAGAAAAATATCACAGAGCTATGCGAACTGCAAGGGACCCGTCTACACGATGGGATTTCCCTCAAAATAACAAGTGGTTGTTTACCCGAGTAATTGATGCATAAATGCTGACCTTACACCCAGGCTCTCGACCCAGGCTAGCAGTGAAGATGCTGCCCAGCTGTAAACACCAAGTGTTTATTAGCATGGTACAGAACTGAGGGACCCCTGTTCCCTCTCAGGGGGAGACTCTCTACACTTGAAAATCAATTTATAAAGAAGATGGGAAGGTACCAAACCTCCACCATCAGTGCTGCCCTGCACAGGGCCTTTGGCTGGTACAATGAAGCAGAGGAATGGGGGGGGTTGGAAGAAATCTTTGGCAATTTGTGCTTCTTAACACAGTGCCTTCTGCAGCTGCAGGTAATGCAGGTAAAGCAGCTGAGAGAATATATTAACTGATTGGGAATTAATACTTAAACACCTTTAAGAATTATATTTCCAACA
Organism: Ptilonorhynchus violaceus; assembly: GCA_013397565.1. Lineage (NCBI taxonomy): Eukaryota > Metazoa > Chordata > Aves > Passeriformes > Ptilonorhynchidae > Ptilonorhynchus > Ptilonorhynchus violaceus. The sequence goes on from VZRJ01006789.1 coordinate 2,088,364, forward strand.
AAGCCTCTTTTAGAATGTGAAATATACTTTTATTTAAAAGCCATTTATGAAAATGACTGGGATTTACTGATACACAAATTTGTGCAAAACCTTGGAAAACAGCCTCACCAAACTCAGACTGGTTAATATCATACAAAGTTTCCTGCACTATAAAAGACATGTTTGTAAAGGAAGTCTCCTGCTGAGCCCGAGTTGGTTGGGATGCTAGCTAATAAATTCAGATGGAGAAGTGGGACGGAGACACAAAGGAAAATGTCAGCAAGGTAGCACTTTAGGACACAGCAAAAGAACAGGATGGGGGAGAAGATGCAAAAGCTGACATTTCGAGCATGCATTTGAGGAGGATGGTACAGGAAGGAAATTATGCTGTGTCTAAACTCTTTATGCTAACATTTGCCCGAGATAATGACAACCAACCCCAGAAACAAACCTGTGTGTTAGTTCTAAGCATCCCCTACTGGCCAACACAAGCACAAATGTGCTTACTCTTTGCCCCCCAGGGCCACTGGTAGCTTCACCACAGAGGTTCAATGACCCTGCTCAGACTGCCAGACACAGCATACCCCCAGTCAGAAAACCACTTTGCCACCCACGTTACTTTTTTCCAAGGTATCTTAATGTTGTCCCAGACATGAAGCTTGGTGGAGAGCTTCACACTAAAATCCTGTCCCCCCGCATCTGCAGTTCTGGAGCAGTGCTCGAGGTGTCATTCTGGTATTTGATCTAATACTCCCATCTACTGCCTCACTGCAACCCTGCAGCTGCCTACCTGAGATCCAGCTCCTTGGTCCCCACAATTGCTACTCATCCTTACAAGATGAGCTGGGATACAACATGCAGAGAAGCACAGATGTAAATACAAACCATCAGTATTTGGCAAAGGGTTTGGGAGTCAAAAATACATACATTCTTTAGATATCACAAAACCATCTTTTTAATGAAAGCAAGGTGTACTCTGCCTGGATATGATGTGAAAAATCCACAAATAGCAAATTGTAAAGAGAAGCTTCTTCATGCAGGAGACATGGCATGTGTCACATTTGCCCCACTCTTCTTTTCCTCGTGGCAACTTCCACAGGTCAACAGCCTCAGACCACAAAATCCTTTCTAGAACAAGCCAATCCCAAATTCGCAACAAGTTGACACTTTACACCCAACGAGAATGCAGGAGCAGACCATAGAGGGTCTGGGCAAATACAAAAAGGTATGTTTGGCTTCCACCCGAAGAGATAAAGTCCTAGTCATGCATAGGTCAAAAGCTAAAGGAGATATGGGCAGCCTAATCAGGTTGTAACTCCACAGAAACCTCACTTCTGGCCACAGGAGATGCAGGGAGCCTGGGAACAGAGCACTCCCATAGCATAGGTCTGGTGCCTTTCCTGAGAGTCACACTGGCACATCATTAGACCACCAAATTGCTTCAGTACAAAGCGACATCAAGTCAACACAGCTATGCTGTAAGTCGGTTTGAGGCAAAATTATGCTCACTTCAAAAAGGGAAAAATTTCAGACTATATTCCTGAGCCTATGCCACAGCAAGGAAATACTTATTGCAGGCTTATGATTTTCCACATCAAAGTAAGGCAGTTCTCAAAGATACTCAAATAAACGACCTCATGTTTTTTGATACACAAGGCAACAGGAAGATACAGCAGTGAATGAAATCCAGGCAGCATTCTGTCACTCTGAACCACCCAAGAGACTAGAACGAGGACATTCAGTTCAAAATGTGTCACTACATCAACCAATTCAAAGGAGACACATCCAGCACATGCAAACACAGGAGTGTGTGTTTTCTCATGTCCAGCACAAAAACCTAGATACATTGATAAGCGCTAAAGCAGATGAGAAAACATGGTCTCAGAGTAACAGGTCTGATCGTCCCAGACTCACCACTCTCCTCCCATGGCCTTCCAAGCTTCATTTGAACCATATGTTTTAATACAGCCCTGAGTGCTCAATGGCCTGGAAAATTGCACAGTAAATAAGATGGCTGCTTATGTCTACTTGTACAGAACACTTCCTGTGATGGCCACAGAAATGAATAAAGCTTTCATTTGCTGCCGTGTTTCTAACTATTTCTCTAATGCATCGCTGCTTAGAATTTGTGGAAAGATCAGTCCTTGGTGAGACGAGAACTTTGCTAAACAAGTACTTACAGGCCCATTTAGAAAAGCTTTTGTCTAGCTGCATTTCCTTTGTTCAAGCTCAGGAAGAACTGTGAGCCCCAAATCTGCCAATATACCTCTATTAATATTTGGAGAATTAGCTGTTTTTATTAGCAAAAAAGGCCAGACAGTCAGAAAGATTTTGTGAGCTCAGAATAAAAATAGTAGTGAGCATTTATTCATCTGTAAGTCTGTTTACCTTAGATAGTTTTTCATTGATTTTACTGGGGCTCTTCCAGTTCTATCATCCTGGAAGGCTTTTAACAAAGACTGCTTTGTACTTAACAAAGGTACTGCTTTGTCAGGTGGGCTGTTTCCAAGATTTCAAAGCAAGAAGGTCCCTTTAACCTTTGTGGCAAGCCGATAAATAAAAGAGATGATCAAAGAGGGCAGAATTCTACCCTTAGCAGTCTAGATGTGCATAATCACACATTCCCAAGGAGTGCAGACTCCTATTCCTCAGCACACATGCCATGGCCAAACAACCACATGGAGAGCAGGACCCAGGCAGGTCTGCCACATACACACTGAACTGTGTCCTGGTCTCCCAGGTAAGCAGCACCACTCTGGATTACTGCAGGAAGAGAGGCAATTTAGAAGATGGAAAATCATATAGGTTTAGGTATGGTGTTGCTGGAACCATACCCCCTTTTGCATTAGACCTAATACTTTTCTAAAGAGCTGTACCAAAACATTAATTTAATTTGTGCTATAAAACACTCCAGAGGTACTTCACTTGACAGATTCATAACCAAAATGCAAACTCTTCTGATGTAGTGAAAATCATAGATCAGTTAGTAACAGAAAATCTGGGGGAGAAGGGTAAATGTGCAGCTGTCCCGAGTGGAAATTTAGCAGATGGGAAATTTCACCAGCAGAACAGGTGCACTGACCACTCTCAGCTATCAAAGGTCCTGCAGCCCTTTCTGAAGTCTTAAGGCTGCTGTCTTAGTCAAACACAGGTGGTTATACTTTCCTTTCTTCTGCTTCCTCTACAGCATCCATACAGAAGTTATCCTTTTGCTTTTGCTTTGTGCACATTCCTGCTGGTAACTGCTGAGTTCTCTGGGATGCGTCAGTAATCCTCTGCGTGGGCATTCACTCTCTAGACACTGTATAGGCAACTCTTAGTGCCCTAGTTGGATCCTTTGGGGTACAGGTCACATCTTAAATGTCCCATGCACCATACACTGTAAAAGTAGCTTAATACGGAGCTTAATAACTAAGCTAAAACCACTTTCAGAGCTTAAGAGACTACCAGGGCTTGTGATTTAATGCAGCTTAATGTGTCTAATCACAAAATCTATGTTTCACAAAAGAGATCTTGTCATCCCTACTAAAAAAAGGATTATCCAGTGAGTGTCAATGGAAATAAACTGGCTGCTTGAAGAAAATCTCTTTAAACACTCTTCACTATTACCCATTTCCAGAACTAACTGGAGTGTACTGCATTATTCAAACGAAGGAAGTCACTGATTACTGTGCCCAGGGAATCTTAACCTACTCTACCTAAAAGTTTCAAGGCCAGAGTTCTGAAGTATGACCAATAACATAAGTGCTGTCATTTCTGGGTACAAAACCTGAGGGGTTTCAAAGAGAATTGCTTTTAAGAGAGTGCCAAATCTCTCTATTTTTGAGAATTGCCATTCAATGCCCAGCTCATTGAAGTCCACGAAAAACATTTTGATCCCTCTATTCCACACACCTGCTTTCTAACTTTGTCACAGGAAGAGCAACTGAAAGCAGACTAAGCAGGCTGGATCTGGAAAAAAACAATCTAAAAGTAATTACCCAGTAGAAATTTGTTTCAATTTAATTCATAAAAAAATCTAAGCAATCATTTCAGAATGTCTTCTGATCTCTTATATTTGCCTTCTCCACCTAGCTTTAGATAAGACCAACAGGCATCTCTACATTACTGGTCTCCTATATAAGGGAATGTATCTCGTGCTATTTCTAAAATAAATTCAGACCATGACTTCTCAGTGACTATTATTAAAATGAAAAGCACATAAAAATGACTAGCAAATCAGACATAATATTCCTTTGTCTTCACAGAGCAAGATAAAATGTACATTAGTAGTCATCAACTTCAGTTTCTCTTGTATTACCAGTTTTTCATTTAAAATTTCATCTCCTATTGGAGTCTTTTTATTGTCAGCTAGCCCTAATGTCTGTATTTTAACACTTCGTTATGGATCAGAAGCACACTTTCCAAACAAGTCTCCCAGTCATCTTCCCTTTCAACAAACTTCAGATTTTGAAGACGAAGTGATAGTGTTTGTTTCTATTTTCTCCCTACTCCTTCACCTCTTTTTTCTTTGCCTCAGGGAAATCTCCCAGAAACATATTTCTTGCTGTTTGCATTTGCAGCCACTCAGTGGATCCTCTCCACCTGGCATTTGGAACCCTCACACTCTGATCAGCCATTCATCACTGTTATAATAATGTCTACTAAAACATTCCATGTCCAAAGATCCTACGTGCCAAGGCTGCTCAAGTACAGAATGTGGACTGCCATTCTGTCCTCTTAAACATATCATGGGGACATAGAGCTAATCTCATCTCCTAAAATGGCACAAAATGGAAAGAAAAATTCTTGTTGAAGGGTTAGTTCTACCAAGTCACATAGACCATGCATATCATTTAGAGGTGCAGGTTTTTATTCAATTTGAAGTAATTTTATTCATCAAATTTACAAAAAAATCTTTGTGTAACCCATACTTACTACTCTATTTAATGTACACTGATTTTATTGCTCAAAGTTTTAAAAGTATCTTTATATAACCTCTGCTTACTACTCTGTATCAGATTGAACTTGGTCCTTTTAAAGTGTCTCAATTTGCTGGAAAATTATAATACATACATATATACACACATTTTTCATGTGTATGCATGTTTAGATACACACATATGTTCAACCCCCAAGGAAAGCAAAAGCTCAATATAGCCTTAAAGGGAAGGGCTTTGATAGGTCCTTTTGCTGATTTCTGTCCATTTTAAACCCATACCATAAACTACGAGAGGAATACTTTTGTCATGGGATAAAAGAAAAATATGTATTTTACCTTCTGGTTTTTTATAAAGTGTTTCTCTTATTGCTGTACACAATACACAACATTTATTACAGCTTCAAGCAGAAGCATTATGGGCATTATTGGTCTCTGTGACTAATAAGCACATAAGGAGAAAATGTGACTAAATTATCAGCTGATACAGGTTTACCACCACATCCATCTTATGTTTTGATAGCACTGGTCAAATGTTCATTTGAAACAGAAAGAAATTCTTTAAAAACAACCATTCTGATTGACTGATATGGAGGCTCAGCATACACATTTTCAGATCCCTTTGGAAGCTGTATTCTGCAATCAGAATAAACTATAATGTAATAAATAACATCTGACCAAAAGCAATGACATTTAGTGCTTATTGCTGGTAAATGTTTCAAATCGAAGCACAGAGCCAGACTATCTGGTTCAGCCCTAACATCCAATATCCAGTAAGTGGTGCTGAAAACAGCCAAAAGCAAAGCACCTGCTTGTCACCCAGCAAATCCCTGCCTCAGCAAAGCCACAGCACACACGCTTGGAGGAACCCTCCAGAAACTCACTTCTTCACCATATCTTGGCAAATCTCGTCCTCCATTTGAAGGGCACAACTGCACCTTGACTCCAGGTTTATGATCACAAGTATTCAAATCGAAATTTAGGACCTTGAAGTAAAGATGATATGTAAATTTTCAGAGTTTGAGTTAATACAGTTGGGTGATTTTTCATCTCCCTGAGGACTTGCAGGCAGAGCCCTGAGAGCATCAACAGGGCTTAACAGCCCCAGCAGCCTCACTCAAGAACAACAACAATTATTTAATAAACAGAACCAAACAAACACCTAGACCTTTTCCTCGCTAGGAAAACAAAGTGCTCTCAACTGGGTTAGCTCTAGGTGATGATGAGTTGGCAATGAAGCAGACCAGATTAACCCTTCTAATTCTCAGTATGTGGTAGGACAGGACTGACAGCCCTGTGAAACTGCAGACCTTTCACCTCCTGGTGCCAACTTCTCTGCATCTCCTTACCAACAAGTCCATCCTTATGAGAGGCTTTCATCACCCTGATCTACATAGGATGTCAGGTCTGCTTTAAGCAAGAGGCTGGACAAGATAATCTCTAGAGATCTCTTCCAACCTCTTCACCCTTCCCATTCTCACAGGTTTTTTTTAGAGAGACCTTACAGAATAAGTGTCTCGACAACAGCTATACTTATTTACCTTTTCACTACAGGCGCACATAAAACTAGAATTAAAATAATACCTTTTGCAGTCTTCAGACAGAGATATGGGTGTAAGTCTCAAGCCCAGCAAGCCTCAGGGTTACATTTCAAAATACACTATCAATTTAAGAAGAACTGCTCATTGTACAAACAGGAAGAGTAAGAGCTGAAAGCAATGCTTAAGCAATTAAAGTCATTGTTTGGAGCAGGAATGCAGGTGAACATTTCACTCAGACAGGTCACAGATATTTCAGGAAGTGTGGCAAAAAGGTGCTGTGTTGATTTCTCAGCTGCTATATCTTCAAACTGTTTTGTGAGACTGAAAAGTGTGCTAGAACTAATTTTGCCCCAATACTACCATTGCAAACTGGTGCATGGCCAAAGTTCAACAGACTACTTGTTCCAGAATGAAACCTATTTTTTCTCTTTTTTCCCCCTTCTTTTTGTTTTTTTGGTCAGAAGACATAGCAGAAGTCTTTCCAAACCATTCCATTCTATGGATCACAGCTTAAATTTCACAAAATCAGTTGAAAAAAAATGAAAAAAGCCACCCTGGATAAACATCCCAGCGATTCTTGAAGCTTTCCTGCCATCTTCCTTTTGCCCATCCCTTCAGAAAGGTTTCCACACTATCCACTCCTATTTCATTACTTCTCTGATAACAAAACTGACATATTCTGGGAAAGGGATCAGAATTCACCACCCAGAGCTGCCCCATATCACAGTGTAAAGCTCTCTCAGTTGTTCCCTTTGAATTATTTGTGATTCATAGACCAAACCACAAATCCCCATCCCACTCCCTCTTTTTTTTGGAGGATTAGACCTTTAATCTGACAGCTTCGCAGATTCAGTACATCTCTCCATCCGTCAAGTGAAGACAGCATCATTCTGATGTAGGGCACTTATGCACAGGTTTAAACAGCTCATGTTAAAGAAGTCTGTCTTTCAAGACCCTGTGTTTCATTTATTTTTTATTCTGAGTAGGTACAAACTAGCTGAAGGAAAAAGTTCATGCAACACAAGTGAAGAGAGTCTTGTGTTACATTTAGTAGAAAGAAAACATGACCTAGCAATAAAAACATGGCGGGAAACCCAGACTTTAATTATAAACTTCCTTTCTCATCTGAATGGGCAAGTTGTATGAACACCTAGGAGTTCCAAGTGAAAACACTGTCTCATTGCTCATCAGTCCTCACAGTCCTCCGAGTTTCCCATAAGAGACATCGTGCAAGCTACAAAGGTCACGCCGTCATACGTTTTCTCTGTCTTACTCTGCTGGCTTCACTCGTGATAAATGCTCATTGATTCTCCTGCATGACATAGCCATGGGCATTCAACCTCCTGCACTGCTGTGACATGTGTTAACAGTTCTCCACGCTCAACCTCTCACCTTTAAATTGGAGGTGAGCTTACTCTTCCATTATATAACACACCAGGTATTTTCTGAGACACACTCAGGATCAGTACTGACTTGTTAAAAGCTCGCTTGTTTCCTAAGTAGACTCAATGCATAGGTTTTCTTGATTCTGCAGCACACTGAACTCAGACACAATCAAAGACATGCAACAGGCAAGAGGAAGAGTTACATACACAGCATGGGGCTCCTAATGACTGACAATAAAATGCACACAATAGGGATATGAAAACAAGGCTATCACAAAGGTTTTTTGGGGGAAAAAAAAAAAGCACGAAGCAAAAGCTGCTCAAAAAGATCATTTTACCTGTTTAGAAATGTTTTTAGAGTTAACAAAAATTCCCAAAGGAAGTAGTCAGCAAATCCACACAGACAACACTTGAAAGACTCAAGTAACAGACCAACTGAAAAGTTTTAACAGGTCCCTAAGGCTGAACAATTTGTTCCCACCAGGAGATTTCTCTGTGAAAGTCCATCTTCTATTTCAAATGCCAAAACACCAACAAAACAAGTAATAAGTGTCTCTGAAATCAATCAAATGCAATTATTTTACTGCAGCTATATTTTTATTGTCGTTTCTAGAGATTGCTATATTTTATTAGTGCTGCCACCAGTATAAACTTGTTTTATATCACCATTTATCCCCACAAAGAGACTCAGCAACTTTAGTCTTTTGTTCTTCTGTTGTTATTTCGTGTTTTACACTTTTACTATGTTACAACATCACAGCAGTGGGCCCTGGAAGAAGCCATTTGGTTAATCTATTTAAGCTCTCTGTATCACAGAAGACATGTCACTTGCTAATCTCAGCTAATCTTCTCAAGTTATTTTAATTTTAGATTTATGTAAAGGAGCAGGAGGAGAAAAGTACTTTTTTGCATGATGCAGCAAGAAAACCACCTCTTTTTTTAGCACTGCTATAGTGTCAGTTCTTACAAAAAACAGACCTGAAGCCCAGCACATCTGGTGTGTGAGAAGCTCTCATACAGGGCAAAGATCATGCAGACAGAATAAATCTAATTATAAGAATTCAATATTTCTCCATCAGGTTAGGTTTTCTACCATTCCCTCTGTAGGAAGGTAATGTTTTTAAGAGGTTTGTGGATCATAAGGGAATTGTTTATTTTCTTCCATGTAAACCAGTGTCACCTCCTGGGACACTGGGTAAACTTCTGGTTTCTTCCCACACACTTTTAGTCTTAAGCAACACCTATTTCTCAACCTCAGCAGTGTTCATCTGCCACTTCATGAATGACAGATAAACAAGAAAGGTGGAAGGTGATATTTCTGAGAAGTTTGAAGTTATTTGTTGACAAACTTGTGAAAATTGGCAGGAATGCATCTATCAGCTTTACAGAAGTAAAAATTTAACTAACAAACTAAGCAAAAAATGGTCTTCTCACCCAGTAACCCATGTTCCTTTAGTTTCTCTAGCTGATGAAGAAAACCCAAATTGCTGGTAAGAGCCTTTGGGGTCTCTGGCATCCCATATTTAACTCAGACCCTGCTGAAGAGTCTGGAGCACAAGTCTGATGAGAATCAGCTGAGGAAACCAGACTTGTTTATCCTGGAAAAAGGGAGGCTCATGGGAGACGTTACTGCTCTCTACAGCTACAAAAAGGAGGTTTTGCCAGGTGAGGGTCGGTCTCTTCCTCCTGATAACAAGCAACAGGACAAAAGGAAATAGCCTCAAGCTGTGCCAGGTGAGGTTTAGATTGGATATCAGGGGAAAATTTTGTCACCAAAGGGTGGTCAAGCATTGGAACAGATTACCCAGGGAAGTGGTGGAATCATACCATCCTGGGAAGTGTTCAAAAAATATGCAGATGTGGTACTTGGGGATATGGCTTAGTGGTGGACCTGGCAGTGCTGGGTTAATGGCTGGACTCAATGATCTTAGAGGTCTTTTCCAACCTTAATGATTCTGTGACTCTACTCAGCTATAAATCAACAATATTTAATATCTTCATTAAAGACACAGACAAAGGGATCGAGTGCACCCTCAGCAAAACTGCAGACGACACCAAGCTGAGGGCTGTGGTTGACACACCCAAAGGATGGGATGCCATCCAGAAGGACCTGGACAAGCTCAGGAAGTTGGCCCATGGGAATCTGGTGAGGTTGAACAAGACCAAGTGCTGGCACTGCAGCTGGGTCAGGGCAACCCTCTGTATCAGTCCAAGCTGGGGAATGAGCAGATGGAGAGCAGCCCTGCCCAGAAGGACTTGGGGGAGCTGGTGGGTGAGAGGCTGGATAGGAGCTGGCCACAGGCACTCTGTTACACCCCGGAACCGCGGGGTAAACCAAGATTGTTTTTCTCTAGGCAGGCGCAAAGAAAAAATTCAACCAAAACTTCCCCCAAGAGATAAAAAACAGACAGAAGTTTACTGTCAGAACTACAGAAAATTAGGGAACATTGGCAAAAGAATAAATGGTACACAACATCACTTTTCCCAGCCTAAACTTAGCTCATTAAATATAGAAAAACCTTACAGCCCATTTGATGTTATGTTCCATGAGAAGAAACTTAAAAAAAGAAGGGAGGAAAACAGAAAGATATGAAAGGTATAGAAAAACAGGCATAGCTACCAACTCCTGGGTTCCAGATTAACTCCCTAAAATGGAAGCAGGTGAAAAAAAGAGGTAAATCACCGGGTGAGGCTTCTTAAACCCTTGGCCCTGCCCCCGGGCCTGCCTCCCAGGTGGGACCTCTCGTGTCTCGGCCACTCAGAGGTGGGTAAGGTGACACCAGGGGCTGTCTCCAGTGTCCCTTGATGGAGAGGCACTGTGGGGCTGGGGAGGCATGGGGGCGGGGCGCTGCCCTACCAGAGCAGGGCCTGATCTATCCCCCTTCCCCACAATTCCAAGCTCCTCGAGATGTCTGGAAACACCTTTTCCAGTCTCTGACACACTCACAGCCCAAACGGCCAAACATGTTCTGGGCTCATCAAAAGCACCATGGGCAGCAGGGGAGGGAGGGGATTCTGCCCCTCTGCTCTGGTGAGACCCCCCAACCTGGAACATTGCATCCAGCCCTGGAGTCCCAGCACAGCAAGGACATGGACCTGTGGGAGTGAGGAGGAGGGCCACCAAATTGATTGAAGGGATGGAGAACGTTTCCTGTGAGAAAGGCTGAGAGAACTGGGGTTGTTCAGCCTGGAATAGAAAAGGCTTTAGGGTGACCTGATTGCAGCCTTCAGGTACCCGAAGGGAGCCTACAAGGAAGATGAAGAGAAACTTTTTACAAAAGCATGGAGTGACAGGACAAAGGGAAATGGCTTCAAACTGAAAGAGAGTCGGTTTAGATTGGATAGTAGGAAAAAATTCTTTACTGTGAGGGAGGTGAGGGACAGGCACAGATTGCCCGGAGAAGCTGGGAATGTCCCATCCCTGGAAGTGTTCAAGGCCAAGTTGGATGGAGCTCTAAGCTGGTCTAGTGAAAGGTGTCTCTGCCCACAGCAGGAGGGTTGGAAGTAGATAATACCAAATCGGTGACAAATTGTTTTCTCAAGGCATGAAAAAAGCAAGTATCATAACTGTCTTCATTTTTTCTCAGAAACTTTTCTATCCCCAGATCTTACACCTACCAGCTGATTCTGTTTTATCCAGAAGAAAAAAAGAGCTACTTGTTGTGTTATAGCCAATTCTAATTCAAGTTTGAAAAATTAACTTTAATATATAGACTGGGAAGCTGATAAAGATAATTGGCACTTCAGCCACATGTGATCACAATTCCAATCACTTACAGGTGATTTATTCTCTTGACTTGCACTCTGCTTCACTAATCCTCTCAGTGTCCTACCATGCATAGAAAAGACAAGCACAGGGTCCTTGATGCTAGGCTAAAATCAAAATTTAAAAACAACCATTTAAATACAACATCTTAATATTATAATCCCTTACCTTTATGTCAGTTATGTCCCTACAGATAGTTTCTTCACAGCCCTCTATAAACTTTCGTGATGCCTTCCCTCATACATAAATCCTTCCACTCTGTTTGTCATGTAGAAGCTCTAGGACAAAAGCCCTACAATTTTAGTACATCTTTCTTCAAAATAGAGTGAACTAAGTTGGGCAATAAATGTCAGATGAAGACAAAATGAGTTCTACAAAGTGACAGGATAACAGTCCTAGACTTACAGCCCACTTTATGCAAGCCATCATCTTATTAAATTTTATTGCTGCTGCTCACTGGTCAAGGAATTTAAATAACGTGTATTAACATAACCTCAATCAATTTCTTCTTAGGCATGTATGAACATATTTGAAATTCTGTGAACTGAAGCCGCAGATCATCCATCACACTATTCTTTGAAGAGCTGGCTGTATCATCAGACAACAGTACAATACAGCAACAACAGACGAAGCTTTGCGTGGATCCAGAGCTACTGTGAACAGCAACAAAAGGAGCTCATTTAACTACTGACTGATCCCCCTCTGCTACCTGTAATTGTTTCGTCTCTTACCAGCTTGCTTCAGGGAAAACGCTGCTTATTTTATGCTTTTGAACACGTTTTCAGGAGGGTAAGGAAAGGACAACTTTGGGAAATTACAAGATCTTTGTTCTGCATGACAGAATTATGACAGAGCGTGAATTTGCATATAGTTCACTTTCTTGCAGAGAAATTTAATTTCTCTGCAGAGGTTTATATGCCTTAGGAATTCAGAGACTGGATTTGTTTGGCTTTGTGCAACACTCACCATCTGGCTTCTTGTGTCCCTTCCATAGAAAAGTTTACTTTCCTGTCAATTCTGTGTATTTGAGATGGTTTTAATCTTTCTTTTGAGATCTTAGAAATGGCTCCACAGAGTCTGGCATGTAGCATAGCATTTAGAGAACTTTGCTGAGTGAAAATTAGTCATTTATTGTGCTGTGTGCCAGCTGTACTTTTGCCTGTTGTGCCTGTTTTCCTAACTGCAAAGAGGCCATTGAATAAAAGAACACAGGCATGAAAAAACCTTCTGTTCTTCTTCATACACTCTGGGCTGTGTATGGAGACCACCAGCATCTCGCTTTCTGCTTTTTATTGAAAGGAAAAGGTGTCTTCAAAACACAGAGTTGCTAAGGTGTCACTTGCTTTTTGGCCAGTATAGCGACAAACACAAAAAAAAAAGCCCAAATTTAAAATACTTGCCTCCCTGTGATGGCAACTATTCATCCAGCTTGGAGTCCATTCCACCATAGTGGGAAATACTTGTCTCCCATGTGGCTGTTCATTCACTCCACATCAAAATCCACAGTTTCCCCCTTTGGGTGGAAGTCACTCTTTCCACTTTCTCAGTCTTTCCTCGAACACCCTCCCCCTTTGCCAATCTTAGTCTACACTTCCTCCAAGTCCACTTGAAATGGAAAATTTTCCTTTTATTTCATTCCAAAAATAAAGGAGGAAAAGGAAGAAAGATTAAACATGAAAAACCAGAGGAGATTGTTAGAAATGCATCCATCTTAGGACAGATAAGAGGTAGGCAAGGAAGTCAATGCGTCAAACCTACTTGTAGGGGTAGGAAAGTGCAGTACTGCTGGATGGGGCAGGTGTCTGTATCTGTCTGGTACATCCAGCAGATGCAGGTCTCAGTTTTCCTTCACTGCCTTGAAAATTATCCTTTTTGCCTCACTGACAAGTGAGAAACATCTCGTGTGGGGAAAAAAAACCCCAAACACAAGCAAATGAACAAACAAACCAACACAGAAATCCTGTGGAATGCTGACACTATCCACAGTTTTTGAAGTATATTACTCTGTAACTCAGGAGAAGGGTTACAATTACTTGCGGAGAGCTCTGCAGGCTCTCCATTGCATAGGAGAGATTGGCAGCAGGAGATGACAAAGCCCTGGCAGAGCCATGTATCTCACAGAAAGCTCTAAACAAACTGTTTAACTGACCTGGCAAAGAATTATTTTCAACTTAGACAGTGCAGGTTGTTGTTTCCTTTAGATTTTAGACCTGGGTTTATATATCTTCTGTATAAATAATACTTACTTTGTCTTTATTAGACTGGTGGAAATCTGGCTCTGAACTTCTGTGGGTTCATTTCTTTTGAAAATACCCTGTCCCTTTATTTGTCTGGAAAATCCAGACAGTAAAACAATTCCAGTGCTGTACCCCTGAGTTGAAGATAACATGCTTGAGTAGACAGTTCTATTCCTGAACCACACATTAAACCCTTCTGAGAGCTGAGACAGGTGTCTGTGGGCATCTGGACCTCAGCTATTCTGTGTATCCAATTGCTATATTTAGTGGTGGAGTTGGCAGTGCCAGGTTAATGGCTGGACATGATCTATTCCAACCTTAATGATGCCATGATTTTGCTCCGCAGTTTAAATGACATCTTGGGAACAGCTTAATCTATTGACTAATGAGTTGCCTACTGAAATGGGAACAAAAATGGAAAAAGTTTAAATTAATCTTTTATATTTTTCAAACTAGTTTCCCAAGATTCTGAAGTTGGATTTGCAAACACAGGAAGAAACAATTCTCCAGTGCCATCAGTTTGCCTTTCCAGTTCAGCCAGTCCCCTCACTGCTAATTCCAGCCAGGAATCTGACACTCAGAAGTGAGAAATAACTATCCTCACACCACCCATGCAGTTAGACTAGATAACTGTTGTAGGTCGCTTTCAACTTGAACTATTCTAATCTACATCTGGATTTGCAGCTAAAGTAATATTTTCTTCATAGCCTACATATCTTGGAAGAATAATAATGTGAATTGCAATGGTCTGCGAACACCTTACCATATGTTCCAGCTCAACTGTAGGCAACAAATAACTACCCAAGTATGATTTAAAATCTGGAGTCCAGGTTCCCAAAAAGAGTTTGATAAATGATTCCATAAACAGAGAACATATCTGCCAATGGCTAGGCACTCCAAATGTCTCCTTCCTGTTTCTTTGAGCTGTGCATTTAAGACCTGAACACAGCAAATTGAGGAGAAAAGCCAAAAGAGAGGAGAATTTGGCTACAAGCACCTCTTTAGTTGAATCTTGATATTTTAAACAATGCCTGATGTTATTAAACCTCCACACGTTTATTTTATAAGGAGAGAAATTATTTTTGATCTTTCTACACAATCACATGAGAAAAATGATAAAAAGGAACCATATCTAGTTTCCTGTTTTCATATCTATGAAATGTAGTGCAACAATATGAGTGTTTTAGTCTGGTAATATAAACCACCCAAAAAACCTAAGGAAAAATTACTTTAACTTTTTAAAAAACTTTTTTTTCCCTGATAAATGGCAATGTTGATTTCTGTCATAAAATCTGCTTGAGGATTCTTCAGGAACTTCAAATGTATCCTAACAGTCAGATTTGTACTTAAAAACTTGTAAGAATCATGTCAGTGTTCTCCAAGATACATGATTTGTTCCAGAATATTCCTTAATGGAATGGACCTGAACTTCAATATGTTATAACTACATTACCCACTTAGGATAAAAACCTATTTGTCTATTGCACAAAAAAATTATCCTTATATTAAAGCCTTTGAAATGATAAGAATAAATACAAGCATTCTTTGTAAATATATTGTATGTTCTGCAGGTGGAAAAATAGCGTAACAAAATCATCAGAAGGTGCTATGTACATAAATACTTTCAGATACAAAATCTTCTCCATTTTTGCATTACTCCTAATTCTATGCTCTGCAGGATTCAATAAATAGACTTTCAAAACCAGCTGCAGGCACACCACAAAGTTCTTTTAAAAAAGCTATTAAAAACCCGCTATTGGTTCATGGTTGTTAATATCGGCTTATTATATTTACATAAACCCTCATCTGTGACTTCATTCCTTATTCAAAGAGACACCAAGGAAGCCACCAGTGCAGAGGAAATGGCTGTCATATACAGCATAAAAGTACCTATAGTGTATAAAGGACATAAAAACCCCTCTGTACCTCTTCTGGCATCACCTCTGGAACAAGCCAGTAGATGGAAAGTGTACCGGTCTCCTCCTCGCTGCGCCGCTTGCTGCTGCACCATTGTTAAGTCCTCTAATCAGGTTTTGTTCCTGTTCTTTCCAGGGCTGCTGAGTTATGTCAGCAAAAAGTGTTCAGAAAACGCTAACGTGCAGCATTTTGTGGTCAATTTGGTGTTTTCAATTGAGCTACCTTTTGTAACCCATGTAGCTCCTTCCAGAATGCAGGAAGAAAAAAAATCCTGAAAAATAACCACTAACCTTGAAAATAAACTTGATCTCTTTTAAAAACGCATAAAAACTCCTGAGGCTGGGAACAGGCAAACAAGCTCTCAATTATTTGGGGCTTGCATATTCTTGAAGATGGATCTTCCTTACACATTAAGGAATAATGTATAGATGTATATCTTCTTTATACATTAAGGGGGGGATAGAAATAAACATACGAGTGAAAGGGAAATTCAGGGAATTTTGAACTAGACATGCCATGTGAAGCAAAACAAAAAAGGTAAAACAGCCCTACGGGTTTCCCTTTCCAATTTGTTTTCATTATGAACCCCATCTTCAACCTTTTAAGGTAGCAATCATTAAAGGACAAAATACTGTAGGCGCAAACTTATAGTAGCTAGTTAGAGATGGCTGTATCCTTGTCAAGACATACAGAAATGCATACAATAATACCTGTTTTTATAAAAAGGTACATTACATACTCATTTAGAGAATTATAAATGTCAATGTGCTAATAATCCCCCACTTTACCTTTTTCTAAGGGATAGTTGTCTAATCTCTGTCATTCTATTTTTCAGTTAACTAATTCAGAAGAGTACGATTTCTCCTTTTTATACTACTTAATCCTGAAAAAATAAGAAAGGAAAAATATATTTTCCAGTGTATATTGGGAGAAAATTAGTGGTTTTTTTTTTTCATTTTCCATTTATGCTTATATCCTTCAGAAGTATGTTCTTCCCCTCTTGACACAAGATGCTCTTGATGTTGCATGTGGTTCACAACATCTGAAAGGTGCTGCAGGGTTTAAATGTTCTTACCAATATATGGTTTTGTGACATCAGTCTCTAATCCTTGGAGTTTTTACTACCTCCATAATAATACTTGTACAAGCAAAGGCACGCATTATCATCTAAATCACAGTAATATCAATGAACAAAATGATATGCCAGTCCTGCCATGAGGAAGAGCTAAAAACCTTTCAGTAAAGTAAAATATCTCATTTTATTCAAACCAGAAAAAGGCTTGCAATAAATAAAGACAGGTTTCTTTTACAAAAAAACCAAACCAAACAAAACAAAACAAACAAAACAAAACAAAAAACCAACAAACAACAACAAAAAAAACCAACCAACCAAACAAAAAGCCCCTGGCACATAGCTTTCAAAATCTCTCAAATATGTTTGTATAAATACATAGAGCCTGCAGGTTACTTTCCCCTGATTTCTGCTGTTTTCTAGACTGTTCAGACTGTATGTGCTGGAACACAGACTTTTCAGCTGCCACCTCTCTTTGGATGTAAAATGCAGCAGCAAAAATTCCCACACCATTCTCACTTTTCCCCTCCCCACCTGGAACAGGCTTCTTATACTCAAAGTATCATTAATATCTAGGATGGTTGATAATCTTCTGTCAAGCAGCTTCTGGGAAGTACTTGATACTTATAAGGAGAGGGAGATGTAAAGAACCACTTGTCTTCCATTGTCATTTTGATCCAGGCTGATTCCCCATGGGAAATTACGGCTATTGGACCAACTAATTGGAAAGTCTCTCCAAATATAATATAGTATAACGTGATTTAATATACTGGTAGTGGCTGGCAGCAAGTGAAATGAACTGCTGCCCATTTGGACACATCTGTGCTTGCCCCATGAGCAGCTCAACGCAGAGAACATTTCTGGCTGCCTTGACAATGTTGCTGCCCCATGAGATGTGATCCAAGAGGCCTTGCACCAACTGCAAATGTTTGGAGCTACAACCCAGGGGCCATTCCCTGCAGGGAGTAGGGAGAAACATTCCCAAAGAACAGGCAAGAGAGGTTAAACAAACCTTAATGAAACCAAAACCTTTGGACTAGATTGTGTTGGGGGGCAACACTTACAAGCTGAAGTCTGCTTCCTGAAAAGTAAACAGTAAAAGCTGAAGAACTTCCTGAAAGTAAACAGTAAAACTAAATAATACCAGGAAATTAAACTATACTCATTGCAAAGTAAGAAGCAGCCTAATCTGTTTTGCATGAAAGTTGCATGAAAAACTCCTCATCTATTCCCAGTAAAGGAATGGGTGAGTTTGATCGATTTATTCATCTTCCTTCCATCATTTTAAGAAGTGCTGTAAAACGCCCGCCAAGCCAATGCCATTGGTTAACTATGTCTATGCAGACATGGGGAGATAAAATGATTCCAACATCAATCTCTTTTTCCACTTTCTTGCTGCAAAACACAGCAATAAATTGCAGACAGTTCGCTGCAAGGCTAAGATGTAATGCTGTAAAAACTTCGATAAAGCTTCAGCACCAAATTTAGCTCCCGTGATAGCCTGCATCACAAGGTCCTCCTGCAGTGGCAGGAGATGGCTCTGCTAAACAGCAGCAGCAAATCAATTAAAAGTTGCAGTAGCACCATCCCTTGAAAGTTTTCACGGTATGAACATGGTAATGCTCAGTGCTGTATTTAGGAATGGGGTATAAGTAGCTTACAGTTGCATTTACAATGCTTCAAGCTTTGCTTAATGATAAAACATAACTGTCTAGAAAGTTCCAGCACACCGCAATAGAAACCATTTTTTTTGTGAACACCCATGCAACACCAAGACCAGAAGAGCCCCAAAACAAAGGGGCAACAAAAGCTTCAAAATGAACCACAGGGAGAAGAAAAGGACATCTGCATGAACAGCTCTAGTGTGAGCCTCCAAATGCCAAAATATTTTACAGGCAATAAAATTGTGTCTGCCTTCACATAAAGGCATTCCATAAACAGAAAAGAGACGAACACACTGCAGTCTGCTTTGAACTTCATTTCTTGTAGAAACAGACACCAAAGCCTTATAAAATATTAATTGAACAAAAATTATTAAATGCATCAACTGAGAACATGAGTACCCAGGTATTCTGTGTACAAACTAGTATGAGCACATCCAAATTACGTCAAACCCTACTTACTCTAGGCATTGATACAATTTCTAAACATAACTATTAAATTCATCATGCTAAATGTTGTAATTGCTATCTTATGTAAATTGTATCATGAAAGCCACCTTTCTATGCCTCAATGCAAAGTTGTACAGGTCAATTTTTCTTTTTTGCATTTCATTCTGCAAATAAATTGAGATTCTACAGTTAGGTGATTTAATTCAACACACATTTTCACATCTTTCAAGTGTCATATAGTTTAAAGAGATCAGAGTTCTAGAGATAAGCCTTTCCTAGTCACTCATGATTATTAACTTCTCCCTTCACAGGACCCCCAAATTCATACCTGTCACAAATACACTTTGAAACAAAAGCAATACCCTCCTCTTTCCTTTACAACAAATACAGTGATGCTTTAAAAACATTTATTTCTGCTCAAAAAGAAATCAAAGTAAATAAGTAGAAATGTGTAGGTCTTTTCCTCTTATCAGGACTGTATTAATTAACTTGATGAATTGTCACAGTTGGGCTATAAAGTGCAGAAAATATCTTTAGTGTACAGTAAGACGAGTTCTTGAGTTTCCAGCTTCCCACTACTACTTGCTTTGAAACTCCACAGTCAACAGAAAGTTTCGTACTAAAACTCACATTTTTGATTTTTATAGCCGAAGGAGGAGGTATTACAAATGCTGTTAGACAAGGCTACTCTTCTTTCCAACCACACTTCATAAAAAATCCAAGGTAAATTTTAATTTCCATATTATCCTAAAAAGTCAAGATCACAACCCCTCTTGTAGCCATGTGGTTCCAGACAAATGTACTATTTGAAGTCTTAAACATATGCCTGTTATTAGGATGCCACATCTACAAAACTTGACATCTATTTGGGTACACTAACTGTTTTAGGATTGCAAGAAACGTGTGATGACTTTGAGCTAATATGTCATGTTGACAAGCCTACATATTTTGAGTCACTTACCTAAAGGTCACACAATCCACATCAATCAAGGATTTACTCCCAAAATATCCAGGGACTTCAAATCCTGACAGTCTCCGCTTTTACCACAATAGACAATTTTCTAAGCAACTCTAAATGACTTACATCTGAATTGAAGACAAATATTTGACTACTTATCTGTAGTCATGTAACTGGCAATGAAAGCAAAGGGCATTTCTCCTTTCCTTTGTTTTCTTTGATCATCACCATGACTCATCCAGCATTAATTTGATCTTCTTGAAAATAGTACTTTGGAAAAAAGGCTCCTAGAATTGACCTATACATCCTGGAGTAACCAGCGTGTGGCTGCTTTTACTTCTGTTCTTTCCCCTTGTCAGCTGTTTAGTGCAGTAGTATTTTATTGCCTGTTGCTACCCTCAGCAATGCTCAAAACCCATGAGCACCAATTCTGCATCATGTAAATCTACTTTAAGCACCTTATCTCATCAGTATTCTACAAACAGCCAAAATTTCAGAATTATTTGATTGCCCAGAGGTGAAATTTCCCTTACAATCTCCTTCATGAACCCAACTGAGATGTGAAGATTAAGTACTGCAAAACTCAGGTTCTGTAGGGAAACTTGAGTGCATCTATCACCAACCAGCTGAATGGCACAGCTGCACAGCACCTGCACAGTGTTCAGACAATCAACTGACAATGCCAAAGGCGTGTGCCTTGCTCTCCCAAGAACTATTAGAACTGGAATCCAGTGCTCTTCCTGAGATCAAGATTTTGTGAGCTCCTGGGATTTGCTGTCAAAGATAACAAAGTGACAGGCACCTGAAAACAAGAGTAAAGGGGAAGTATACATATTCTTTTAGATAAAAATAAGGTCAGGAGACTTAAATATTTTTTCCAACAAGTGACAATTTGCACGTTAGCAATACCATGGTGCAGGTATTGAGCCACACTAAGAACGGGCCTTCAGGGCACCTCTTTTCTGCCTGTCTTCTGATGGAGATCAATGTGATATACACACACTGTCAAGTTGAGTTGCATCCTCCATTTTGAGAGGTCAGTAGCAAATACCTTCCTCATTGACTGCATCTTGTCTTCACTTTTTCATTTATTAGAAAACAAGGGTAGTTGCATGTTCCAGCCCCAGAGAACATTATGCTGCCAAAAAGATACAAGAACTGTCTATAAACAGCCTAAATCTTAGACACCTTGAGCTTTCTTTCTGCTCAAGTCAAGACAAACAAGCAAAATAAGACTAAACTGCATTATCTGCTGCATGGCATATACAGTGATGGAAGATTATCACTTCAGAACCCTATTTCTGCCAGCTTTATCTGAACTCTCCTATTATTTGCTTATATATTGGCTTCTATGTACAGTGCTTGAGAATGACTGCATGAAAAATGCTTTAATGTACAAGCATTATTAATAGTATCCAGAGGAGGTTTGTTTTGCTTTAAAGAGCCGTGAAATGTGTGTTGGCCTCTTCGAGGAATTCTGATCTTAATCCAGCGAAGTGTCTTAAGAGATTTAAGTCTCTCATATGCTTAAAACCAAACATATGTGAAAATGTTTTGCCAGGCTGTAGCTTTTAATAGCTCTACATATGCTTATAATTAATAATCTGTGGATATTTTGCATTATTGGATTTCTGTAAAAGCTGTGGGAGACTTGTCAGACTTGTCATAGTCACTCAACAAAAAGTAAGGCAGCCCTTATTGGTGACATTTAAGACCATTTGAGTCTGGTGACAGCAGAAATCCAAGCAGTAAAAGGGACAATTTTATAGTGTTGGCTTAGCAGAACAACATATAGTCCTGGTGTTGACCAGAATATCTGGCTACAGCAGGAGAGCCTCCTGGCTTAAGATCCTGGTGCTGCCCAGAATTAAACTTCCAGGACTTCAACTTACTTTGATTGTGGTCACGGGAAGGATTTATCCCATAAAGTTTTCTGCAAGTTTGACCTGAAGTGCTACTAACAGGTGTCCTAAAACAGAAGCCAGACAGAATCACATAATCATTACACTTGGAAAAGACTTCTGAGATCGTGGAGTCCAACCATTAACCCAGCACTGCCATGGTTTTAGTGACCCTGAAGACCACATCCACACACTTTTTGAACACTTTCAGGGACAACGATTCCAACATTTCCCTACAGGACAAGTAGCACAGGCCCCTGTTTCCCTGAATGAGGGGGAGACGTCTAGGATAGACAAAGAGATTGGATCATCCCACCCATCAGGAACGAATTTTTACCTCTCTCATTTTTAAAATATTTCAATTACATAAGTATTAGGTTGACTGCTTTTTCTTCAAAAGCAAGACCAGTATGTGCCAAACCACCATGTTCACTGAAGAAACAATTCACAGTGGCTGTAAGCACACACTCTGCAGCTGGAACTGCAACACCTGGAGGATCCACCTGCCCTCTACTCAAGCTGAGGCAGGATCCAGAGAGACACGAAGCAAAGGAGTTTGGCACAACTTTATGAATTAAGAGTATGCCCAGGAGCTCCCAGAATTCCTAGACACCACTTGCTGGCATCCAGGCCACCACATCTTTGCTGCAGCAGGGAGCTAAACATGGTAAAACCAGTGTGAGCATGCCTATCACTGCCACAGTATTGCCTCCAGATACACAGCAGGCACCCGCTTCCAGTCCCAAAGGACATCAACCTTCTGAATCCCTGCAAGGCCTCAAGAAAAACCTTGAGGTGGCACTGGGAGCAACCATGCCAAAACCTAAGAGGCAGGACAGTGAAACTGTCCAAAGGAGAAAGGTGCCCCCCGTGACCAGGACAGGGGCACCTTATCTGCTGGAGGCATCTGTGCATGCCAAGTTCCTTCCGTGGTGTGATCACAGAATCATTGATATATTCTGTTTACTAGAATTTAGGAGACAGAATGAAAAGAAGTCTTATTTAATACCTCCAAAGAGGAGCTCCTGTAAGGTAATACTAACATCCTAACATAAAATTGTACAAAAACACATTCCCTCCAGAATTAGCACATCATTGAGATCAAATTATATTGTCTCATTACCTGTATAACAACCTTAGTGAAGTCAGTGTAAATCAGAGTTTCCACTGTTGGGTTTACCTGCAACACTCTATTCCCAGCTCAGGAACTCTGATCCTCTGCAAATACTACTGAAAAAAAAAGACACCAGTTCCAACAGTACAACATATCACATGAAAATATTTTGTTGCCCTATAACTTTGATTCCAGTCTATTACTTACGACAACTTACAGTGAGTCACTGAAAAATAATGAACATGTAGACATTCACCTTACACATCTGAGCAAAAATTAGTGTTTTACTGGCCACAATACACCAGGCATGTCCAAATGCAGTAAAAGGTGTGTGGGTCACTCTATAACTCACTCTTCGAAGTTCACTCAAAAACAGAGAGAAATGCTGAGGTGATGTTTTCACTCCAAGGAAAGTGGAGTGGAACTGAATCTGTGGGGCTTGGTTCTCACAAGCACAAAAAAAAGCCTTTCAGTTTCCAGAGCCAAGACAGAAGAAAGAATACCAGGGTGAGATGGCGGTCATCTTCCAGCAAAGCAGCTAATTTTCAAGTGTTCTAGCCTATGTAAACCCAGAAATACAAGAAAGGAGTCATAATAAACACTATCTGAATGAAAAACTCAACCAAAAACTTTGGATACCTGGGAAAAATATATTTGACAGACAGATAAGAACTTAAGATATGTGGTCACACATAAACCCCTCCGAGGCTTTGTTTCATCTTTCAGTCCTCAGACTTTTTAGCAGAGGTCCAATCTCACATTAATATCAAATCTAACAACTTGTTAGAGGTTGTTTTAAATGTTGTTTTAGAAACAGCTTCTTGGTGCCAACCAGCTAAAGCTGTCGAGCTCACTAAGGAAAAAGACACCACAGTAATCAGTCAATTCTGATCTCCCCCTTACTGACATGCAGAGAAAGAAACCCTTCCTTTTAATAATAGGACTTCCTTTCATGCAGAGATAGTGGAAGCTTTCAAAGGATAAATAATTCATAGTCTTCCAACGCCGAGAATAAATTTGTTCTTTTTCTGTTTTACTTTCCTTTAAGATATGACATCTTAGGAAAGCAAGGGAAAGGAGACTATTTGCTTCTAAGCATATAAACACGCACAATGTTTCATTCCCCACTGCAACAAAACTATAAGATCAATAGACAAGCGCTGAAAACCTTTTCCCACCAGGCAGAGGCTCTGCCATCTAAATATTCTCTCAAAGGATAGAGCCTCACTAGCAGCAAACCACAAAGAAGCAGCCGGTGCACAGCTAGGGAGCAGGCTCCGAGTAATCTCACATGGGGACAACTCCACAATAAGACACCAAATTAATTAAGTTTGATCATATCGGTGACTGGTGAACTGTAGTTCTGTCTCCATTCTTTTAAGTTTTATCTAAACTCCGAGGGGATAAGGGAACGTTGTTGCACTTACTGTGCGTTTTCTGTAAACAAAGGGGGGAAAAAAAACCAACTCTAGACCAGGCTGAATGAAAAAAACTGAAACATACTCCATCTGGTAAGCTGGGCTGCGTTTATATAGGCCTAAAGCAGCAAAAAAACCATAACAGAGCAAACACCATGTTTCCCAGCAATCAGTAACATCAGCAGGTTAAACATTTGCGCCCAAATCTCAGGGAGGCTATTCTCATACGTGGAAATCCCTCAATTCTCAGCCCAAATGCATTTGGCAAAGGATCCAAAAATCAGCTTGTAGGTGATTCTCATGGATCCCATTTGTAGTACAGCAGGAATTATTGTATTAGGTTTATTCATGATCAGAAAAAGTAGATGCAAAAACATAAAAGCTGCCATCTGGTCAGTTCAAAGCCAAATCCATCCCAGGAAAGCATTTCTCACAAGGAAGGAGGCAATCCCTGGAGATAGTGTGTCACCAGGAACACCGGAACAAGTATTTCCATCCATCCTGCAGGATTATTCCCTGATATGCAGTTTCTAATCTTTGTCTGGTCCCAGTTTACACTTAGCAAGGAACAGAGCTCTCAGTACTTACTTTTAAGAGCTGCCCCAGCTTTATGCAGAGGGATCACTGCCAGCAGCCACAGGCCAGCGGATGTAAACCCTGTGCTGCGGATGACAGAGCACTCTTTTCCAACAACAATTTTAAACAGTGTATCCCTCTCCAGAAGGCTCAAAGTGCATTAATACGAATGATTTGCTGACCAAAGAGAGAGCAGCACCATGTCAAACTTACAGCTGCCTGATGTTGGGGACGGTGGAGGATACAATCACTATGTAAGTGCTAAGTCATTGATTTGTACCTCAGCACTGTGGATTAATTATTTCCAGCAATACTGACAAGAGAAGACATGAAAAAAATTCACCGCTAGACTTTTTTTTTAATGACTATTATTGTCAACACTACTAATTCAGTTAAGGGTCTACTAAAATGATTAAAGAATTGCAAGATAAGGTTTCACAAATACACCTATGACCCAATTTTATACTTGAAGCCAAAATCCATTGAACAGTATGCTGGTATCCATGAAACTGCAGCTTTTACAAACAAGTTGTTGTGACAGAGGAAAAAGAAGCAAAATCAAATTGTTGACTGCAAATATTTTGCACGGCAGCTGCTATCACGTTGCTGAGAGGTGGTGAAAGTTGAGGAAAGAGGAGGAGAGATCATTTACAGTGACAGCACTTACTGCTGTGGATGTCATTTTATCAGTAAGCTCTGGGAGCAGAGTCAGAGCCATTACTGAAATGCTATTGAAAACGCACTCTAAGTTTCTCCTCACAGCAAGTGCAGTTCCATAATATGGAGCGTTTGAAAGTTTTCAGGACTCGTTTTCATCACTTGAGAGGAGGAAGAAGAGGTGTTTCTCTGCTGGTTTTGTTCCCACCAGAGCAGCAAAGGTGAGGGAGAACCCAGCAAACGAGCTCTTTGGCTCAGCCCACTGTACACATCATTGTTCTGGTAACATTGCGGGCATTCAGCACCATACACTTCTACATGCAGTAAAAAGAGAGAAACAAAAATTCCACTATTCCTTTTTCAATCTCCTCTTCATGCCCCGATACAAAAAAACCCCACACTATCACATGTAAGGCAAACATATATAAGAAAAAACGTTTGGCCTATTTCTGCATCAACCATAAAGAACTACTTGAAAATCTGCTACACACCATGCCAGGAGGAAAAAGAACTGGTGCAAACACTACCCCAGCAAAGCCTCAGCATTGTTACATACCAAGGAAAAAAGACACTGCCAGGGACAGAACCAGGCTGAGCATCCAGAACGCAATTGCTCCAAGATGGATGGGAAAGAAGGAGTGTGGGCTTTGGTTCTGTTAACCAGCAACGCAGCTGCTAAAAATCTCAGGTAAAAGCCTGCAGTGCTAGGACTAGAATACGAGCACACAAACTCACTGCATTAAAGTTAGTTCAGGTCACTCTATCCCTACAATATCCATAAAAATGTAAGGGTACTCCCTGCCTAAAAGACAGTGGGTTTTCAATGCCTCAGTGATACAGTCAGCCTAAGCCTATATATTTTACATATATATGTATATACTTGTTATTCAGTATACGTTTTAAACCAATTTTACACATGCATTTAATTAAAATCTGAAGGGATTACTTCAAAAACAAATTTAATCCCCTTAGCTTTCCTACCAGAAGCAAACTGACATAATCCCCCCCCCACTGCAGGTTACCCAGTGCAGCACAGATCCTGCAGCCTTCGGGCTTCCTTAGCAACCTTCCCCAGAACAGTTCTAACACAAGTACTGAAACACGAGGGCACAGGGGAGCAAGTGAATTCTTGGGCTGAAACTGGAAACTGCTCCCTAAAACTCAGCTGCGTGACCAAATGATCCACCCTGCTGCACACAGTGTTTTCCAGCATGTTTTTTCCAGGCCAGGCCTTCTCTTCACCTCTTTCCCGATGTATCTCTGTCAGTCAGAGAACTGCAGCCAGCAGGTCAGTGTCAGGAAAGCTTCCAAATACAAGCTACAGGCCAAACCTCACCGAAGTTTATTCACTTTAGAGAAGGGTAATAGGAGAGGGGGACAGTAACACAGCTATACCATCACCTCACAATGTCAAAATCTGCAGCTCTAAGATGAACGCTGTTACTGGTCTGACCCGAACAGGGAAGTGGAGCAATTAATGAGTAATTGATTTCACCAGATGACTGGAAAGACCTCTCACTTCTCAAAGCAACCACACTTTGTTAGGTCGCTGATGTTCAGCTATTTAGAGCTATTTTCCAGAATTGTCCATACCAAAAGAAAGTGGTTAGAAAAAGAAGTTTTCATGCGTATATTAGTTTTGGTCTTTCAGTGTAAATTTGTCCCACATTCAAATGGCTCTCAAAAACCTGGGAAAGTGTGGAATGATGCTAATAAAGTCTGCAGAGGTCTGTCCTAGATACTCTGCATGTGCTAACTTACTTACACAGAGGCTTTAGCAACTCCTGGTTCAGTGCATTTCCCAAGACTGGATGTCCAACAGCTCAGCTAGCATCCCAGACAAAGGACCACTGTCACTTGTGCAGTGAATGACACATCCACTCCAGGGTCTGGCTGCATCAACACCAAAAACTTGCACTTCCTTTAGACTAACCATTCAGCTTCTTCCACAAGTGCAACACACCTGTGGTGCATTTGGCTTACTGACACAGTGATTTCATCGCACAGGAACCCAAGGTTTTGCCCAGGATTTCTCAAAAGAAAATATGAACACTTCTTGCATTAACATATGGGTCTCAATCCCTTGCACTTCCCCAACTCCCGCCCCTCTCCAGTTCAGATTGTCCCAGTTCAGCCCACACTGTGGACATAACCATAATGACTGATGGACATAGCCATGCTTTTACCATTTCTGAAAAGATGCTTTCATAGGATAAAACAATGGTTTGGGTTGGAAGGGACCTTGAAGATATCTAGTTCCAAGCCCCTGCGTGCGTAAGGACAATTTCCACTGCTCAAAGCCCCATTTTCCTGGATTTACATCTTGGTATCATGGGATGCCTTCAGTTCCAGCAGAAGGAAAGTTTTCATGTCCTTCCTCTCTTTTGAGGACTTTATTAATGTAGTTTTGCACAAGTAAGACAGGGTGTTTTCTATTAAAAAAGTAAGAAATGTCCTTAGTATATCAGATTCCATAGTCTCGGTTGCAAAATTGATAATGCCCTTGCCCTTGTATTTTGTTCAGTCTTTTTCCAGGTGTTTTTCTGTTACCCACTGATGACTCTCTCCAGCTTGACACTGTACTACTTTTTAAGGCCTTCCAATTTCTCTCCTAAGCAGCTTTTGCCCCAGCCTCCAGCACAGGAGTGTCAGAGCAAACTCGCTCCAACAGCACCGGGTGTCTGGGTTCCAGCACTGTTCTCTTCTCAGATCCACCCCCGCATCCTTAAATCCTTTTAAGTTATTGTCTGAAAAAGAAGGTTCTCTTCAGGTCAATTCGACCTAATTTGGTTAAGTGTTTTACTCTCAAAAGGGACTCAGGGTGCAGAAGTCAGTGATGGTGAAACTGTCAACTTCGTGTCAACTTCTGTTTGCTGCCTTATCAGACAGTCCATATCTCACCCAGATTTCCAAATAAGTGAGCCTGTTGCCTTTGATTAATATAACTGCTCTGCCTTCCTCTTTGATACACTGAGATTTTTTTTTCCATGGAAATGACAACTAGAACCAGTTTTAAGACAACAGGTGTCACTGCTCAGGATGAAAAAAACCACACGTGAAAAAGAGATTTCTGTGAGAAGTTCTAGCCAAGATTAATGGAACTCCATGAGGTATTCACACACTACGAGTTTTCTGGCTGGGAATTTGGGCTGTGTCCAAATCCAGCCGAAGCCAACCTGTCCTGCCGAAGACCCTGGGCAGTCTTCAACTGATCCCTTAACCATTTCCAAGTTAAAATTAGATCTGGAATGCGACTGATTCCTTGTGTTCTGGAGTAACTAAAAAAGAATCAAGGATGTTCTGAAGAGCCTGGAGTGACTTGGAGCCTTTTCCCCAAAACTACACTAAATATAATTCTGAAAATATTTAGACCAAAAAAAAGTCTAGACTTTTTCTCACAATGTAAATGATACAGTTGTTGTTTATCTTTGATTTAATCATTTGGACAACAACGAGGATCAGTTTGGACTAACTTTAAACGACCTACAGTGAATTATTTTTTCATTATTCTCAGATCTATTATTCTTTTACTGTAAATTATCTACTCTCATGTTTCATAACAAATGTACTGAAACAGAACAGCAAAACTAAAACCTCTATAAGCATCTTTATTAGTTCTTATAGAGATCTTTTAAGGTTTGAATTTAGTTAGCTTGTAGGACACACAAGCAGATCTAAAAATAAGCATGTTTCAGAATCTTTCTTCATGTTCAGGCCAATTCTTCAACCTCAGTGAAAATCCTGGATGTATGAGAAACTTACACTAGGTTCTCTCATATATCTTCTTTACAAGGATCTGTAATTAAAGAGGAAGGGAAACAGCTTTACATGCTTACCTTTGAAACAAGCCATTGCAACATTTAAAGGAGAACAGAGAGAAACCATGCCCACAAGCAAAATTACAAACAGATCAAGGGTTATTTAATGGCTGAGGGGTAATTTCAGTTTCCTTCTAAAAGAGCAATTTTGCACCGTGGTTGTGGCATGGACGGCTGCACACGGTCATAAGATATTACCACGGGCTCCAGGCTGCTTTCCAAAGTACACCTCATCTGGGTGATAAGTGTATGCCTGATTTATCGGTTCTAAACGCAGCTGGAATAGAGGGAGATTTGTTTTGATGATGTTCCTATGAGCAGAAGGTGAGAGTCATTGGCTAACCCCTGACATACTTGCAAAAGATACCGTAATGACTCGCATAACCCACAAAATGGGCACCTCATTCCCATCAAGCACAGGAATAGTAAAGGTATGTCCTGCTGACACCACATCCTCCAAAGGGACAAATTCCTACATGTCCTCTCTCCCTCCTGATTTTGTCCTTACCCCACTGAATCCCCATTCCTGCCAGTATCAGGCTTTCAAACCCACAGCTGTGGTATGAGCAAGGTTTTTATTCCCTCAGCTGAAAGCAAGGACAGCAGAAGAGGTCTACAAGATTAAGTTTTCGTCAGAGTTCAAGCAGAAGCCCCAAGATTGTGAAGGATGCTCTTAAGCCAAATTTGCCCCGGAATTGCAAAACTGGTAATTTTAAAAGAAAACAAAGATGTATTTTTTCCAAGTTTTAATGTTTTAGTACAAAACATATTTCGTTTCAATGGAAATATTTTCAGAAATGTAGAGGATCAAAGGGAACTGAACAAGGTAAAACAGTGAGAGAATTACAAAAGAAAAAAGAAATCAGATTATTAAAAAATAGTCTATTAATAGTTGCACTCTTTTAGATGCTGGCTTCCATTCTTTTTCTGAAAACAGCCTTGAATCTGAACAAAACTTATAGAATACTTGGAGCAGTCTCATTTAACACAAAAGAAAAAAAAGGGCTGAAACATACTGAGATATTGATCTATTTTGTGGGCTCAAACACTGGGATAATAGGATGAAGATAACATGAGGACTAATGTATACTCAGAAGAAATGTGTAAAACCAACAGTAAATATAAATATATAAGATCTTTACATTGCTTTGAGCAATGGTGACATTCAGTCTCTCCAATATGTAAATTTGTGGTGCTATGTAAACAGATTTCCACAAATCTCTGGAGTTTCCTGGGTATCTCACAAGCACAACTGGTTAGTGGCAGCTTCTACAGATGCCTTCTTTCTAATGTCTAACTGCAGATTTTGTAAATTGAATAAGCATTTCAAAGATAACAAAAGGAAGGGTGTTTAATTTTCTCTTAAAGAAGTATCTGCTGCCTGCGAGAGGGACTTTGCATACTGCACTGCACAAAGCATGTTACATAAGAAGACACAGCTTTATAGCAATTACTAGAATATGAGTTGATTCTTAAAATGGAAAATACAGACAAGCTTATTTTAGCTGAAGCTGGAATTGCTTGCCCAAAATTTCCTGATTTACAAACAATGCAGCACAATCATAGCAGCATGGACTTGGCAGGCATATGAGTTTCCAAACAAGCTGTTAATTTATTTATCAAGATTATTGCATTATGCATTATTGCATTATTAAGTCATTTCCTACAAGACTGAATCAATATTCAAAGTCTAAACTTAAGGCACCCTGTTGTTCATTATACAGGCAGATGAATGATCTTATAGGTTAGATTTGTTAAGAACAGTTGCACTATCTGTAGAGATTAATTAGGAAAGGATTTAGACACACAAATTAATTTCTCACATTTATTAAAAAATTTCATTTGGCTTATGATAAATGTTTTGTGATGAATAGAAATAATAAATATGACTGTAACCTCTTGAACTAGACAGGAAACTTTAATTCAGCATAAGGGAAGAGACAGAAGTAGGATTTCAGAGCTCTGGTCGACCTTCATGTGTGCCACATCAGGAAAATGTAATAAAGAAGATTTTTCTTGACGCTGTTTAACTTGCCCTGCACTTTCTTAGTTGAGTCCAAAATTCTTCCAGGTCCTTTTCACTAGGTTCTCTCTTACTAATCAGACAATTCCAAATCCAGCAGTAACTGATCAGTCAATAGATATTTGCATGTGTGTGTACAGAAATAAAGTGATTGTTAATTTTTTAAAAAAGCAGTCAGGGAACCATTCGGAAAGATAGAGTGTTAAACATGAAGTTTTGCTTGGTCTCTTAAAAAATACAGGTATAATTCAGAAACTACGGACATATGCTTACACTAAGTATATTTTAAGATAATCAGGCTCTTTTTTCTAAAACAGGATTGGAAATTTTGCTTTATCTTTTTTGATGTAATTATTAATTATTACTTGCAACCTGTATCATATTTGCCCCCCCTCCCCAAACAAATTCAGTGATAAAGGTATTTCTGAGAATCACATGAAGAATCTTCTCAATTTCACACAAATTCATCTTCCAAATTCTAATTTTCCACTGGCTTAATCTTAGGGCATTTTCTTGACAGCACAAAGCATTTCTAAAATCTCATACTCCACACTGTATTAAAGACCCGACCAAAGAAGAAAAATCCTCACTTTGGTTTAGTCCCATTTTCCTCCAAAAATGCAGTACAAGTTGTATATTGTGTTGAATGCCTGCCAGGGCAACTGCTTTGGGGGGTGCCTGAGCACTGACTGCTCCAGGAGCTTTCCAGGAGCTGAGTGGCAAGTAGGTAAGGAATGTGACTTGGCTCACTGAAACAATTCACTTCCACTGACTTGTATGTGCTATGCAGCAAATTTGGGCTGCAGCAGCAACAGGTATTAAAAAAAAAAAAATTCCAAGCAGCTGTAATTTGGCCATAAGGAAAATTGAAAATGAAGGGCGCTCTGTACACACACAGTGGGACAGTCAGGAAGTGGGAGAGCCACAGGTAGCTCAAGTGAAAAGAATAGCAACAAATTAATGTAAGAAGGAAAGCAAACAGAACACAATGCTCTTCCATAGGAAGGGAAAGGGAAGAAGTTGGTTTTGATCATGTAATAATGAAATTTTTACGTGCTCCGAGGCAAACGTTAATGGTGAAGCCTGTAAAGGGCAATTCGGGCCAGCTGAGGAAGCCTGAAAGAGGAGTGCTGCCTTCTTGTCATCCTCAGAACAACCACACTGCACTCAGCCTCAGTGACAATTTACAGCAGAATCAGTAATAAGGTATAAATTGTTATCCTGTCACAGTACTGCCAGCACCTGAGTTAATGAATTTGTAAACAACAGGAGGACCCTAAGTGATGCTAATGACAACACGTTCGGTCTGCCTTGCAAAGAGGTGATTTTCATTACTGCTCTTGACCTGGGGGGTGGACTTGGAGAACACTGGGCACTCACAAACATGAGAAAAGTTGGGCAAGAAGAGAAAAATAAATCATTTTCGACTGCCTAAATTGTGTACTGGCTCTGTCCTCAGCACAGTTTAGGGCAGCTTCAGTGGTTCAGATGTAATACAGTGAAGAATCTGACCTTTTTTATTCCCAAGTGCAGAAAAAAATTAGAGACAGGGCTCTACTTCACGTAAACAAGAGAATTTGCTCTTGTCGTTCTGTCTCTTTATTTTACACAGCAGTCTGCTCTATTATCACTTTAATAATAATCAAACATCACCAGTTTTCCCCCACCTCAAGAAACAGAACCCGTGAGGTCTGGTCCCAAATTAATTTTTATCATCTGGCCCTCACCCCTCTCTTTTCTGTTATTTCCACACACTTTTTAGGTCCCCCTCGGTACTTCCACCAGTCTGAAGCTTCCCATTCACAGGCTGTGAATAATCTCCTCATCAGCAGCAGCACTAACTTACATTTTTCCACTTCTCCATATTGCAAATTTTGAAATTAAATTTAAAAAAAAAGATACTTTTCTAATTCTTTTCTAATTAACTCACAAATGGCCCCCCCCCTTCAAAATTTATGAGGGGATTGCAGTAAACTTACAGTCATACTGTACCATCATATAAATTCTTGTTTCCCAGGGAAACCTACTTAAAGATATTTGCATATAGCTCACCAGATTCACATTCCAGTGTGGACATTGTTTCCTGTTTCTCAACAAAACAAGACTAGACAAGGAAATAGAATCCCATGAAATCATACAGGGCTTACGAGTTCTCAGTGTCAGTTATATTAAATCAGGAATAACTCCTTGAGAAGGACAGCAGGAGCAAGAGAAAAAAAAAATCGACTGGTCAGAGTACAAAGTTTATCTTCTGCTGTCAAAGTAGGCTTGAAAAACTTCAGTAAAGAAGTCATATCTCTGACACTCATCACAACTCAAGATCAGGTTGGACTGGGCTCCGAGCAACCTCATCTAGTTAAAGATGCCCCTGCTTGTTGCAGGAGGTTGGACTAGATGGCCTTTAAAGGTCCCCTACAACCCAAACTATTCCATGATCTGATTTAAATTGTTAAAATCACTCTGATGAACAGCACAGGTAAGTCCAAATCTTAGTGGCAGGAGAGCAAGAAAGTCATAGGTAATTTTTGTAAAGAGTTTTTAAACACTGATCAGTCTGATCCTTCAGGTCCGTTCCCAGTGCCCTGTGAGATGTAGAGTTTAACTTACAGCTAATTAAAACACAGCCTTCAAATAGCTTGATAATGAGTTGTAGGAAAAAAACAACACCACAATTTTTTTTGTTAACAAGCTTAATTCCATAATCAACACAATGAAACCACTTACACAGGTCTCGTTTTTCCTAACCTACATAAAAAAAATTGTGTGAGACTTAAAAATAATTTAAGTATCACATGTTCTTGTAAAGGCTCCTGTGAGAAACCTAAAAGTCTTTCAAGAAATAAAACTGACTCTGCTGGGACTCACAGGCCTGACTTCAATAAAGGTAGATATTTTGAAGTATTATTATATTACTCTCACAAGTTGTATGTATAGATACACATCTTCCTGGTTTTCATTCTATTCTGCTATTTCTGATTGCATGGAGAAAACTGAGCAGTAATTTCAGTCAGGTCCTGCTGTTCCATTCAAATCTACTTTCACTAGATTATTTTTTCATCAGTGATAGAAATATTAATTATTTTTTAAAGGGAGTGTTATATTTAAATATTTTAAAACTATTGGTTTGCTTGTATCAATGAGAAGGAGACATATTGACTGGAAGCTGCAGCTAAATGATGCCTTTTATAAATCTCTTCTCTGGCAAAGAATGTCTCTCCATAGATTTCAATATGATGTAGAGCTCTAAAGCAAACACTCCTGTTGCAAAGAGTCTCAAAGGGACCTGCCACTGCAATATCATGGGCTGAATAGTGGGATTTTAGTTTACCTTCCCCATCATTGAAGCTGAGCTAGAAGAGGGGATGGCTCAAAACACTTCAAGTTGAAAATACATTGATTTACTGAAATGCCAAAACCTCCAGATAAGCAAAATCACCATGCTGAAGTTTACTGTCACATTCATTAGATGACACCACAGCAGAGATGTTTAGAGCCTGTTATTGGCCGACTTCAGAATGGACTTGCACATACATGTGCACGTTGTGTGGGACTGTGTGCAGCACTCTGGGCTGCAGGAGCTGTGAAGTCTGCAAGCACACTTTCAGCTATCCAAGGCAAAAACAATACAAGGACCACACTGAAATGTAAACGTAAGGAAAAGATACATGAGCATGACCCAGGCATTCCTAACTGCATGGGAGGAGAAGCAAAGAAATAAATCAGTAGCACATGACAATTTGCCTAATTTAATCTCTTACTATGATTTGTTCAGACTCAATTCTGTGGGGTTTGGCCCTGTTTGCACAAGTTCAACAATCACTTTGGGAAGTACGCATTACCAGCATACGTTACAATTTTTTCAACTATCATAGAATCATCAGAGTTGGAAAAGACCTTTAAGATCATCAAATCCAACCACTAACCTAACACTTCCATGTCCATGACTAAACCATGTCCAACAAAATCACTGCAACAATAATATCCAACACATCTGCATGTTTTCTCAACACTTCCAGGTACGGTGATTGACTTACAAGTCACTGGGTGTGAAGTACTTCAAAAGAACAAGCAGAAACAAGTTAGAGAAGGTGCTTCTCTATGGCCAAGAATAGCCTCATTGGCCACAAAAGGATGTTTTTACAGGGTTTATGCAATCAGGAAGAGCACAGTAATTTCAGTTTCTGTCATCACTCAGCTGATATGATACTGCTGATGTGCCTGGGTCATGTATTCTGCCAGACACAGTGCTGCTGGTCACAGTGTAAAACTACTCATCTCACATGGTTTCAATCAAATCAGGATTGAGTGGTTTATTGTTTTATTAACACATAATTAACCAGCACTCAGTGCTCATTCACACAATACATTTCAGGATCAGCATCAAGAAGGAAAAAAAACAATGCTGAATTATTTCAAAATCTTAATATGTACAAACAGGTTTCTAACAACTCTTCTACAACTAAATCCTAAAAAAATCCCAACTCCCACAGTCAGAGACATAAGAGTCAGGTGAGCATGGCTATCCCCTTCATAGCCTCCCTGTTCCATGCTACTCGCCACAGCAGCAGTTTTAGGTTTTTCTGCCACACAGAGTGGGCACACACTCATGTGTTCCATCCCATGCAAGCACCAGGCAGTGATTCCTCTGTGAGAAACACCTCCAGCCCCTCTTCACCAAGCACTTTTTCCCCTGTGCCTAAAACAACCAAAGCTCACAAAGGAGCCTTTTTGATGTCCCACAACATGAGTTATTGAGCATCTTGAGATCATAAAGGCTCAGACAGGAAGGACATGGCTTTTATCATATGCAAGAACGCTGCAGGAAGAGCTACACCCCAGGGAGCCTTCCCACGGACCATGCAGTGGAGCACCAGCTCCCAAGGACCCATCTCAGAGACACCATACACAGCCAAAGCTTGAATCCGAGCTCTGATAGAAGTGTTAACACCAGGCACCTTCAAAGAGTGACGAGCAAATCATTTTGCAAAGCAAATAGGGAATAGGATTTGGAAAATGCTGCCTTCACTGTAAAAAGTACCAGGCAGTAAGTCTGCAGTGGTCCTTTGTGCAGATTTCCCCCTGATGTTGCTTCTACTTGCACAAGCACCTGCAAAACTACTGCAAATACACATATTCCCTGAACATACTAGTTACTACAAAAAATCCCACAATCTAATTAGTTATTTTTTATGGGGTTTATTCACAGTAAACTAATGGATTCCACAAACAAAATTCAGTCAGAGCTCTCCAGGAGCAATTGTTTTGGTTAAAAATTAATGTAATTTGGTCAGTTTTTATTCCCCAAAATCCTTTCCTATGCCATCTTCAAAATACAATTTTTAAGCAGATCTTACCACCCCAGTGAATGCTTCTGTTTCCTGTGCCAAAACCCCCCAGGAAGCAATGGAATAATAATTAAAATATACGCTTCTCTCAATTTTTAATTAATAACATGCTCTGTTTGTTCCTTTTGGTTTATTGACAAATACTTCAAGTATATTCATTGAAAGGTTCAACAAATTTTGTAACCTATGTTACATACATCTGTCATTCCCGGAGGACAGATACATCCCACTAGTCACACAGAATCCTGATCTCTGATTTATGTTCCACCAATCATGTTTGCTGTTGAGCAGGCTGACCTGGAGAGAGGACTGATGTCCAATTTAAGTTGCAGAAAGTCACAAATCCGTGGGAACTAAGGAGTTTCCTTCTAGAAAATCTCTATACCATCTGAGCTCAAAGTATAACAGAGCAAAACCAACCCAGAAATCAAATAAGGCTTAGGTCCTAAAGCAGCATTCTGCTTTAAAAAGGCCATGCCTCTCCAGCATTAAGCTGGTTTCTGGTTAAAGTTTACAGCAGAATATCTGCTCAGTTGCTGGACAGTTTCTGAAGAAGATTAAAATAAAACTTCATCCTCTGCTACAGGCTCTGGTTACCAGTTTCTAATTTATAATCCATTTATTTGGAGCAGGGGAATTGACTCTAGTCCTCTTACTCTCATCCCAGCTGCCTACCCTCTCTGTATATATGGGTGGCAGAAATGGCTCCATGTTCTTTCAGATGGGGCAATCTTTTTAATTTTGATGGTTTAAGTGACAGGAGGAAAGCATCAATGCAGCAGAGAACTTTACTGCTTTCCAGGATTGTGAATCTACCAAAGTCTAACCTAGTTTCCCCAACTTCTGTGTCGCAGAAACCTCATCTTCTGCCTCAGATCACACTTTGACCAGGCAAAAAGAGGAACACATTCTACTCCAGACAAACAATCCTGCTTATTATCTATGCAATCAAAAATTCAGTTTTAATTAAGCTTCATTCCATGTAGGCAGAGATGCATACCCCAATATAACCTTTGCTTTTTCATCCACAGTGCCAAAGCTTTTAGTTCTTTGAAGTTGAGAAAATAATAGTAAAATATTTCAGTCAAGGATTTTTTGAAAGTAGAAAATAAATGTAATAAAGTAAAGGAAGTCTCTAAACCACTGCAGCCCTAAAACACCAGTGTAGCTTCCAGTGCAGGCACCTGCCCTAAGAGCTGCAGGGAAGCAGCTCTCTGACAGCTGGCAACAACAGCAAGAAAAAAAAAAAGCAACGTTTCCACCTCAGGAAGGGAGAAGAGTTTGTCTTGGGTGATTTTTAGCTACCTTTGGAGATGTGTATCTTCATTAAAAAGGCATTCAAGCTTGTGCTCCTTGTTATACAGCGCAAGAACAGGACTGTACTTAAGTTCCCCAAAGTGAGGCAACTTCTTCAGATTTTCCTGAGGAAAATCTGTTCCAAACACCCTTGCAAAAGCACAAACCTGGGAATAGGAGAAATGGGAACTGTGTTGCCATTTTGTAGAGACAGAAATTTCAGAAGCCCAAGCCATCCACCAAGTGGAAGGAAAGCAGGGAAGCATCCTCCCAGTGGTGGAAGGAAAGCAGGGAAGCTTGGACAGAAATGAGTGACGGTCTAGGTCAGGGTTCCCACAAGAGCTGCAGAAGACACCAACGGAGCTGAGGGTGTCTGGGTGAAGATCTCCTTTTTCTACTGCCTGGGGGACTGACAGGGAAGAGCTGGGAGAGCAGCACTGTCAGACTGCAGCATCACAGGCTTCATTCCTGGGCTCAGTGCATATCACACTGACAGAGGCACCCATGCAACACAACCAAGCACGGCAGCACTCCTCATGGTAGCCAAGCAAAATTCACCCCAGGCATCCAGAGGTGGAATTGCCAAATGCATATGGGACTTCACTGTCAGCTGGTAACAGGCAGCAAGTGAAGCTAATCAGGAAAGTCGGAAAGTGGTACTAAAAAAAAAAAAAAGCACAGCATGGCCTTTTCTGCAGAGGATAACACAAGAATCATGCTGTGACCAAATTAATGATGTGTATCCACTCACAGCACAGGAGTGAATTCCCATCTGCCTGCTAAATGCCATCAGCATGCCCCAAGCACCTAGGCATCCAACCCAGAGCAACCCTGGAGTTAGAAGAAGAGTGTTAGAAGGTGTTATTTACCATTGCCAATAAAGCACTGTTTTATTGCTGTTAACTCCTGGTGGCTTTCCCTCCACAAGAACATTTCGTTTGCCTTCCCACAGCATCAGCACCCCAGGAGGAAAGAGTATTTGCTTGGAGTTTTAGGGGATTGACATCATGAACAAGTTCACCATGCAGACACCAACCAGTATGCTTTGAGAGAAGGCCTGGAGGCACCTAAATCTTCCTATTGCTTCTGACACCATCTGATGGGAATTCTGCCGCTGTGACAGACTTACTGTCCCAGCAATGTGAATTCATACTGAGAATAGTACTTCTCCTCATACTTGAATGTATGTGCTTTGTATTTTCACTGGTGTTCACTGTAAAGGGATAAGTTTGGGTACTAGTTGCCAATGGTTGGTCAATATCTCACTTGAGGAAATGCTCTGTTCATTCATTAAGTGATCATGCCTTGCATCCTGGACTGAGGTCCTGAGAAAAGCTGCAATATGTTGAAGGAACACACCAAATCCTGTAATGAGATGCGTTTCTTTGAAACCTTAGGTCCCATTCTATCAATAAGCGTTGCAATTTAGCTACGGATGCCGTTTCTCTGGAAGTTAGATAAAATGCAATCAATAGGATCGCTACAACAATAATATCCCTTGTGCTGATGAAATGAGAACTTTTTTTAAAGGCAAGCTGTAAATAGAAAACAAAATATTAAGCAGAGGAACCAAATTTTGCCTTGTTAGACTGATACAACCCTGGAACTATCAACATCCCATGCGAGCTTGAAGAATGAACAATGCCACGAGAGTCAAGATGCAATAAATATTACTAATAAGGTGTCACAGAAATTGGATTGCTTCACTCCCCTCTCATTCCTGACTCACAAACTGCCAGCAAATCTCTAGATTGCTTCTTTCTAAGTTTTGAAGCAGCTAAGGAAGCAATAAAACTGTGCGTACAGCACTACCGATATTTCGCGAGGTGGTGGGGGACAGCATCCCAAGTTCAAACCCTTATATCATAAAAGTAGTCATGAAAGTGGAAAACTTGGAGTTTGAGTTTTTTTAAGTTGGAGCAAAAAATCTCCTTTGGGGAGGCACAACCTTAGGACAACATGCAGGCAGATAATTACTCTGTTAATTATTAATTGGTACCTACACCAACATTTTGAAACACGGGTTGCAAACGTGCACAGGTTATTACACAGGAACACTACCTGTCACTGTTACTCAAAAACAAAAGTTGTGGTACACCGTGATGTATCATCAAGTGAAGGGACCAGACCAAGTAGTCAGGCAATCCACAGGCAGGTAAATAAGCAGTGTCCTTAGAAAAATGGGAGTAAGCTGGGCTCACCAGGCAGCCTCTGCTAAAGCAAAGCAGCATCACTTGCAATGAATTACACATCTGGAAATGCTGCACTCTGTTAAACATCTGCCTGACAGATATCCTTCAGGCCAACCAAAGTCCATGGAAAGCTTTCTGTAACTTCAGTACATTCTGCTCTTAGTTCTCACTGGGATTAAAAGATGCTTTTTGTCCTTTAATGTAAGCTTCGAAGAGGCCTGGAGCAGAAGAAAAAAAGTCTTATTAAAAGCTTGAATCAAACCACAATAAAACTAAGTTGTCCAAGGAGAAAAATGTCTATCAAAGAAGGAAAGAGACATTGAAACACAGAACCAGGAAGCATTTTTGTGGAGCTCTTATAAACCAATTAATCCCATTTCAAAGCTTCTAGACACTTCTGGAATTTGAGTGAATAAACAATTACAACTGCCAGAGCTTTCAATAAATCACAATGCTCCATCAATCGTAATGAGCGTAGTCTGCCAGTTAAAACTGACATGAGGCACACAAGGCACAAGGATAAACCATCACGCCAAGAAATAAATTTTAATCCCTCTTCCTATTCAAACAGAGGGCAGGAAGATTAGGTACAAGAAGTCATATAAATTAAACACAGGAGGGTGGGGAAGGGAACAAAATCACTACATTCCCGGCCTCGAAATCTAAAGACAGTACTATGATTAAATAATTAAACTGTCTCACCTTGTGCAGTCAAGCTACATTTCAGCAGAAGCAATTAATCTTCATGTAGTCTCTTATACTCTGGCCTATCTGTACTTTTAGCCAAAGTAAAACACTTCCTCCTGTTCCCTCTTTCTTTCCAAAAGTTTCCTCCATGTATGAGAAAAGAATAACTTCTCATTTAAATTAAATCAATGCCATTGACAAGGTTGCTATTTAAACATAAAGCCTCATCCTTGTAGGAGTTTTCACACACCCTTGTAGAGCTTAATGCAGGATGAGGATTATTTATTTTTCCCAAAAAACATTGGAAATTTCAAAAGATTTCATATATTATGTCAGGACAAATCTTAACCTCTGGATTTTCTTTTTTCATAGACAAACAAAAAGCAAACACAAAGCCCAAGACTATCAACAATCCAGGTCTCACCTGTCATGCAGGATTCAAGACCCAAGTGCCCTTGCTGAATTGGGTGGACAGACCATGGCCTCCAACCTTGGTCTCATTATCCAAGATATTTTCTTTATTTCTTTCTTTCTCTTAAGTTATTTCCAGTCTAAGAAACTTGTCCCAACCTAAGTTATTCTGAAAAAAAATAGTTGTGGCTTTCTACACTTGAAAAGCCTATTTGAAAACAAAAAATCTCCTTTGCCAAGTTCATATGTGATTCTGGTTAAGCTACAGGAACTGATGCTCCATGAAGACAACATGCTGGATAACACACAGACAGACCACCACAAATCCCAGGAGCTCGTTCCACTGCCATTCCCACAGCACCATCACTGCAATCCTGCATTGCACTTATGAGTCAGGCAAAGAAGACATTGACATGAAACGGCCTGAGGCAAACCAAAATCAGACACTGAGGAGAAGGTATCACATGGAAAGGGAACAGTACTGAAGTTCAGCTACACTAACGAGGCAGGCTTTATGCAAAAATAGGTTTGAGGCATCAACATTCAGACCTGGCTCTGGATGGTGAACACTTTGATCCCCCCTTAGTGAAGTGCCACAGCTTCGTGTCACGTAAGCTCGTTTACAGAAAGTCGGAGAACATTCTTTGGACCACGGATGGACTAAGAGGAAGTGAATAATGAAGGACCTGTAGGAAAAGGTTGCACATGGACTGCACCAGTCAGAAGGAACCTGGTAGAACCCAGGGCACAACACAGCAAGCCACTATGCTCTTACCTACCTGACCTGGCACTGAGGATGCA
Source organism: Ptilonorhynchus violaceus (assembly GCA_013397565.1). Taxonomy (NCBI): domain Eukaryota; kingdom Metazoa; phylum Chordata; class Aves; order Passeriformes; family Ptilonorhynchidae; genus Ptilonorhynchus; species Ptilonorhynchus violaceus. The sequence goes on from VZRJ01006789.1 coordinate 2,130,487, forward strand.
CATTTACTGTACCTGGCAGAAGGTACAATTCAGGTTTGAAAGAGATGAGGACAAGTAAGAGTGGCAGCAACAAAAAAGATGAGGGGGAAAAAACAGGGAGGGGAGGGGAGAGGAGAGGCTTTCAACCTCCTCCTCCCTGCTACCCTAAGCCATTGCTAATACACCTCTCACCAGGCACTGCAGGACTTCTAGGGTGCTTATGCTGCTTGTTTTAAGAGGCTACTTGCAGGCAAAGCAGGCTTCCAATTTAATCTCTTATTAGCTGTGGTTTAAAATGAATACTCCAGGTGCCTGTATCGAAACAGAAAAGGTGAGAAGATGGATAGGCAAAGATTAACAGATCATCACAGATAAGAAGTTAAGATAATAGTAGTTTTCCACTTCAAGGGGTTATCAATTGTCCAGTATAGCATATCCTGGAAGATCTCAATTCTTTGGTACTATAGTTTACGCAATCTGAAAAGGAATAGACAACACAAACCCAAAACCAAATACACCTTCCTCCCCTCCTCCACCCCACTCCTATATTCTGAGTTACTGTCTCTTTTACCTTTTTCCTTGGTTTGTTTCTCTCTCATTCATTTTGTTCCTGTACCCCTTCCCACACACGCGTACTTTTTTTAACATTATTTTATTCACTTTTTCATTTTTTCCACTAATGAAGGAGCAAAGAGCAAGCCTTCTCTCATCCAAAGTGCAATGCTGCCCTCCAGAGCTGTCAGGAAGAAAAATTGCTTCAGGAAATATGAAACCATCCCCGAGCAAACTGCAGCCTTTCAGATGGAATTGCTGAATCTCATCTCATATTTAGTCCCTGGATTGAAAACCAGTCTCCGAGGACACCTCATCTGGCTCAGCCTGGTTTACCAACAATCATCTTGCCAACTCTCCCCATATACAACCTGCATCAACTGCAAAGCAAAGGAGGGACTTTTCTCCTATGCAAGATAGTGAAAAAAATTCCAACTAATAAATTAACCTGTCTCTTCTCACTCAAAATAAGGAACGGCCCAACACATTTTTAAATCTTTATTGGAAACCACATTCAGAAGATAATTTAGGTCTGACAGGAATTCCGTTCCCCAAGAAAATGTATTTGATTTTAGATTTTTCTTTAATCTGAGTCCTGGGTGCTGTTGCTGTATCATAACATATCAAACACCTGTCTTCTAAAAAGGATAAAATTTTACCTATTATTTGAGGTTAAAATTACTCCAACGATTTACAAAGAATAAATTGAACAATATTTTGAAAGTTCTGCCAGGAAGATCTGCCTTGTTTATCACCTGCAAAGCCGTAATATAAAACTTGTGAAGAGCTTTCATTTTCTCTAACACCAGGTTCCAAGTCAGCAATTTTCAGTAACTTGAAAGATACATCACCACAAAAAGCAGACCTCCCTTTCATTTTTACTAATATCACTTTCTAATAGCTTCCAGGAGGTAAAAAATCAACAGCAACAACCAACAATGTGATTTCCAAACTGTTTTCTCTCACCTCTGAAACCAGATGAAAAAAGCCTTGAGAGGACCTTAAATGTTAAAATACAGATGTGGATTTCAACCCCCTGCAGAAAAGCCTGGCCCCAATGAGCCACCACATCTTAAAAGGCTACATCAAAACTTACTGTTGGGATTTACACAAACTCCTGTAAAGCTCAGGACTAAACTAGTGCAGGAAGACAAGAGGGAAGCAGGAGGAGGGCTGCTTCAGAGCTATGACATAAGGAAAGAAAAGAAGCAAACAAACCCTAACAATTCCATGCTGTTGGTTCATAATTATTTTTCATTCTGATGGAATAGGTTAAAATAGCTGCTTTCGTCCTCGTGACACCACCAGCCCCAGAGCTCATTGTTTCATTCTCTCATCAATATGCAGATAGATTTTCTTAACTCCTTTGCACCCAAGCTGCAAGGGGTCAAACCCTTCCTGGTATAGATCAGCTCCTTTCAACAGAGACATGCCAGGGTTATGACAGATGGGAATTCAGCCCTGTGTCTTTTGCCAAGGAAAGCTGCAGTGCAAAGCCAGCACAACTCCCTCATGTTTCGACCTGCGCTGTTTTTGCCATCCCCAGCAAAACTGTTCAGAGCTTTCAAACACACAGCTCTTCAGAGACAGGGTCCAGAGAGGAAGGCAGGAAGCTTCAGAGGCCAGACCGTGACACGAGGATGCTGTGTCACGGCACAAAGATCCTAAGGGGCAGTTTGAGCTTCCCTGAAGTGCCTGCCCTGGAAAGAATCCCAAGGCCAGATTTATAAGCTGAGCACAGCATAAGCAGTTTACGATTCACGCATTTACTGCTGAATTTCAATGCTGAGCAGGGTGAGCAAGAAGCCTGGGGAGTGCCCCAATTCACGAGGTGGAGGAAGAGGAGGAGAGACCTTCCTCGACCCAGAGGCATGGCAGTGCACTGAGTGTGGCCCCTGCCAATTGCTGCACTACCTGGAGACCAAGGGTTAATTGATCTGCACTCTGCAGCTCTATTTTCCAGCCTTCAAAAACTCAGCAAAGAGTTTATTAATGCTTATGCAGCCTCTGCAATGTGCTGAGACCATCTCTGAAAGAAAACCATTACATAAAGCGACCCAAAAGACAAAGAACAGCAGCACGTGTCTGGTTTGTTGATTATCTGTTGAAGAACGCAATTTTTCTCTAAATTTTAATTCAGACAGCAATTCACCAAGCTCTAAGGGTTGGCCACACCATAAGTTACCTGCCTCATGCCAGGTAAATGCCCCTTGCATCATAGATTAGGTATTTTGTCTCATGTATCTGCAAACTTTTTAGGTGCTATAACCAATTATGATCCAGAAACACATGCCATCGATGTTAATGGAGATATTTTTAATTAACTTTAACAGAATATATTTGTCCCACAGCTTTGATCAATGGGACAAAGCTGATGGCTCTATGAGTATCTCTTTATAACACTAACTCTGAAGATTGGACACCACCATTTTTTGCCCCATCGCACTTTTTTACATTTTTAATTAATTTAGATTTTTTTGCTTAGTTAGTTCAATTTTTTTTTTATCTCTTCTTCCCCACTTTAGGCATTTCTATTAGTTATAAAAATCTTGAAAGATAGACTGTGTGGCTAGATCTTCTTGCTGTAAAACCACAAATCATGAACATAGACCAAAGGTATCATACTTAGTGTAAAGCAAGAAGAATTCAATTGAAGTATTTGCCATATTCCAACCTAGACTGCACTAAGAAAAGCACTTGGAGTTGAAAAATAGATGACAGCGTTTTTAATTATTATTATCTGTTTTAAAGACCAATTTTCCAGATTGTCTCCAGATGGCGGAATTTTAAAGCCAATTTACCTATTCCCTTCACTGAGAGTTTTGCAGTGGTTTTCTTGAGAAAGCTCTAGCATTTGTAAAACTGCAAACTGCTTCCAATGGGAATAATAAAAGAAATACTTGTTTATTTAAATTGGAATTATGTTAGATAATTATGGCCCAATCTTGTAACTCTCTCTGCATTAATGGATTCTGAACTGTTGCTAGCAGTTCTTGGTCCTCACCCAGTTCTCCTCATGGCTCTTCATTTCACATAAAATATTAGCAGTGATTTTGCTGACTTTTTTTTTATTCAGGGGTGCTTTTTTACACAAGGATTTTTCCTATTATTAAGTAAAACAAATATCACTGTTTCATGCAAAGTTTCAATAGTACCCTAACACCATCCAGAGACAGACTATCTATATGACAAGCCCAGATTTCAAAAATAAAGCTGTGGCTGTTCTTTCAAATCATCTCTTCTATGAGACACATCCAGATTTTCATGACAACACTGAGTTGTACCTTGAGGTCCCTCAGCTGATGCTTTGGTGAGTTCCCCAGAATCTAACAAAAGTACAAATAGGTGAAGAACTGGCGATATATAGTTAGAAAATCTAAATTGTCAGGAGGATAGAATCATCAAGGTTGGAAAAGACCTTTAAGATCATCCAGTCCAACCATCCACCCAGCACTGCCACTGTAACTCCTAAACCAAATCACCCAGATCCAGATGTCTCTTGAACACTTTCAGGGATGGGGACTCCATCACCTCCCTGGGAACCTATTGTAACACCTGACCACCCTAACAGTGAAAAAATGTCTTTCTAATATCTAAGCTGAATCTCCCCTGTCTCAGTTTAAGGCCATTTCCTCTGGTCTTCTCACTGCAGGTACAGTAGCAGAGACAGGCCCCCACCTCACTCCAACCTCCTTTCAGGGAGTTGTAGAGAGTGAGGAAGTTCCACCAAGCCTCTTCTTCCCAAGACTGAACAAGCCCAGCTCTCTCAGCTGCTCCTCATAAGACATGTTTTCCAGACCCTTCACAAGCCTTGCTGCCCTTTGCTGGACACGCTCCAACACCTCAACGACCTTTTTAAAGTGAGGGGCCCAGAACTGACCACAGCACTCCCTGAGGAGCACTTGGCTGATACATTTGCCTCAGGGCAGGTAGAGAATGGCTCCACCATTCAATCTCTTCCTCAGATCCCTACTGCTCCTTGACCTTTCCACCTCCTCTTTGAACTGTACTACCAAGCAGAGCAGATCATTGCCCTGCTCGCACCTCACACAGAGTTATCTCTGTTAGCCTCTGATGCAGTGCCAGGCACTCCCTGCAGCCTGATATCTGGACCCCTGGAGTCCCTAAGCATGGGAATTCCCCTATATAGCCTATGGGGATCTAAGGCTCATCCCCTGGAGTTACATCAGTTGCCACTCCTGTCACTTTGCAAGAGTCCGCAGTAGGCACAGGATGACACAGCAGCTGAAGAGCAAGGCATCTGTTGGTACAGAGTTTTCTCCTCCTTGGAAGCATGGCACAGGTTGCCCTTGGTGGTCCTTGGGCAAATGAATATCCTCACAGCTCTTTAAGACCCCAAAATGCCTGAAGCATAGGAATCACAGATTTATTTGGACTGGAAGGGATCGACCTGGTTCCCACACTCCCTGCAATGGGCAGGGACACCTTTCACTAGACCAGGTCGGTGAAAGCCCCATCCAACCCAGCCTTAAACACTACCAGACATGAGGCATCCACAGCTTCTCTGGGCAACTTGTGCCAGTGCCTCACCACGCTCACAGTAAAGAATTTCCTCCTAGCATCTAATCTAAATCTCTCCTCTTTTAGTTTGAAACTGTTTCCCCTTGTCCTACCACTGTCTGCCCATTTAAAAAGTAGTTCTCTCTCTTTTTTTATAAGCCACCTTTATGAAATGGAAGGCTGCAATCTACTTTTGCGTCACAGTTTTCTGGAAACTTCAAAAGCATACTGACACCAGTGCCATTCATGAACAGGAAGACAGGAGAATACTCTTTCAGAGAGTATTTACAGAGAGTGGATGGATGAAACTGCTTATCTATATGAGAAATAGATGATGGGATCAGAAGATCCCAGGACCACTAAGGCTGGAAAGCATGAGAGAGTGACTCCAGTCCCAGCCCTGCCGTAAGCAGGTCTGGTCATTCAGCGCAAGGAGCATTCAGCCATTCTCTGACCACCTCCAAGGATGGAGGTTGCTCAGGCTCCTGATCCAACCTCTTTCCTTCTCAAAGCCTTGGTAAAACAAGGGAAGCAGGGGCAGGTGCCAGTTTGCCTTTGCAAGGTGTGACAAACATAGAAGGAAAAAGCAAACACACAAGAGTGGCAGCATGAAATTATACGAGATGGGTGTGTGTTTATAAAACATAAAAATCCTTTGTATTGCCAGGGTGTCCAGATTTCAGCATTTCTAGGGTCCATAAATTCCAGCAATGTGCACAGTCAGAAGCAAAGCCGGGTTGTGAGCAGCAAAACAAGGCGTGGCCCCAACCGGAGCACTGTGACACCCTGCAGCAAAGAATGATCATTTTTTGCCCAGGCATTTCCTCGTGGAGAATCAGAGCAAACCGAAACACCTTTGCTTTGAGGCACCACCTCATCCTCTCCCTGGTAAAATCCTGCCAAGGCACAAACACCTTTTGATCAGAAATACACAGAATGCTTTTGAGAATTAAGGCAGCCTATCTGGAAACCTTCTCATCTAAGGGAGCTTTTGTTTGTGACACTTTCATACTATTCTACCAGGAGAGAGGCTTCTGCTGAAGCAGCTCTGTAAGGATGGACACAAGGAAGAAAATGGAGCTGGGTGAGAGAGAGCAAAATGAATAGGAGGCAATACTACAAACAATTCATCCATCTTTTTGGCTCTGTTCTGCCAGCAGCAATAATGCAATGCAAAAGCCATATGTTCTGTACAACCTGCCAAGTATGAAATCAGCACAGCATATCCTCTGCAACCAAGATGCAGGAAGATATGAATTTCTTGAATCCATCTGAACAATAAGTAGAGGATGTAGTGTCAGTCCCATTAGGAATAAGAGAAAGAAATCATTCAGAGTCATCTCTCATGAGCTGCCAACACCAAATGTGGTAGGAGGGGTATCACATTTTTTTTCTTTTTAAGAATAAAGTGCATTCTTCATGAACATGAAAGAAAGAAAAAAAATGTGTGTCTTATACTAAAGGCCTGGTGGTCATTAATAACCTGAGGCCAGCCCCAGTCTGCTATCCTTGGGACAAACATGGTTCAGCAGATCCTTGTCCTGGTTTGAGATAAGTATTGACTCCAGGTTTTGAGACAAAAAGCAGAGATTGTCTCTGTGGAAGAGAAGAAACACTGACTCAGAGGCAGAAAGCCATCACAGGGAAGTTAGAAAGGTTATAGAAAAACAAGTTAGAAGAAAAACCCATTCCGCACTGCATGAGCTTGTCTGTCCCCTGAGAGCATAAAAGGGAATATTCTATATCACATTTGAAGATGCAGCAAAGTATGTCATCTGAAATGGTATCCCAAAATTGGATCACCATTTCCTGACATTTACTGCAGCCTGGCACCACTGCAGAGTGCTGAATTTCTCTGCCTTTCCACCTTTTTCCTTGACAAAGGCTGTTTTGACTTCTTTTTTTCAATATTAATTGAAAGAGAAAAAAGCCTATCTCTTTTCAAAATCCTTTCCCTTATCTGGAGAAAAACTTCCAACCCAGGGACTACACTTTTTAAAAAAAGTTATAAATATTGTCACCCCATCAGCCAAGGAAAGCCACAAGGACTTTCAATTAGTGAGTCTGGTTTCACTACAGGCAGGAGTTCTTTATAACAGAAAGATAATTATGTAAATTCTGTAAAAGCACCCTCCTCTGTAGAACAAATTGCCTATGACCAAAGTAATTGCCTCAGATGTGAGAGATTTCCATCACATGTGGCACAGAGTTTGTGGCAGCTGGTAGTACCAGCAGAGTCAACATATGTGTGACAAATATCTTTAACTCCAGGCATCCGGCATCCATCCTCCCCATGCACGAGGAGCACAGGGATAAGCACAAGCCCTGAATTCCTGCCCTCCAGCTTAGCCCCACAGCACCAAGAGCTGGGCATTTGCAGGCACAGAGAAACAAAAATCTCCATCCACAACCCTCCAAGGTCTGTGGAGGTCTCTTTGCCACCTCTATCTCCACTTATTTGGAGAGGGTAAGCAAGATTTGGGTTTGTTTCAGCTCTTTTAGATAAAACCATATGCAGCCATATTTTTTTATTTTGTCTTTTCTTTTTCTTGAAGGCTTGAGCCAAAGCCAGTTGAAATCAATTGAAAGACAACCAACAACTCCAATAGGTTTTGGCTCCAGCCCTAAATGCACACCGCATGCCAGACACAGTGACGGATTCTGTATCTGTCTCTAGGAGACACTTAAAAATTGAAATTAGGAGAGGGAAGAGAGCAAGTCTGTGTATATCATACTCTGGATGTTCGACTGGCTTCAATAAATTTCAGAAGCAGCACACATGCCAGGAGTTGTTTTCAATCAATAAATAACACAGAAGTTGAATTGTTTACCTGACACCTCTTAACTGCCCCCCAGCAGAGGTGGAATTATCTTTTAGCCTCAAGGTTACTTGCAAACTAGAAGTTACATTTACAGAAATATCTGTTTGCCAGCCTTTTATTTTCTTCCTTTATTTCCATTACAGGCAGCAGCACTATTTGACACCCACAAGGACCCTTCTCAGCAAGACATTATATATCACTCCATGGAAATACATAAATGACAAATTATCCCTGATAGCATTGTGTCTCTGCTGACCTGCTCAAGGTTTAAAGGCAGCTGGCAATTAAATGCCATGGCTACAGACCTGTTAAAGGCTTAGGCAGAGTTGTGTTTATAAGCAGCAAAGGGAATTTTATGTAATGGCATTTTGTGGATGTATTTCTCAAATGAGTTTGACTAGTGTTCATTCTTTCACTTCTCTGATTAAAATGATCTCTCCATCTCTCATGTATTATTGCTTAACAAGCTGAATTCTGACTTGCATTGGCAATTGCCTGCTCTAAAGCAAGAATGTTTCTTCCCTCCCACTCTTCCCCCCACCAAGTACTTTGCCAGAGACTGAGAAAGTAGAAAGATACCACTTGCCCTGAATCTACAGAAACTAAAGAGTTATTAGCAAAACTTTTAGCTTTTTATTCCTTTTTCTTTTTTTAGTACAGGCACTTATCCTAACTATTGAGTGTCTCGTATTTTTATTAAGTGCAATAGCATTGCCTTCCCCTGGGAGCAGATGCATAGCCTAGCCACTCAGTAGTCCCAGACTCAGGACTTAAGACCATCTCACACTTGGCTCTCAAGAAATGAAAGATCAATGCTCAAATTAGACATGCCACAAAGCTTCCCTCTCCTTGCCTTCCACAAAAGCCCTCCTAATTTAAGACAATCTACCCTTGCTTCAGCTGTTCAGCTGCAGTAAAATAACCCAATGAGAACAATTAGGCCTACTGAAATAATAAAACTTTGAAGTTTTCCAGAATAACCAGGCTTGGGTGAAAACATCCATCTCAAAGTGAGGATGAATTACAATTCAGACCCAGAACAGAACAGCCAGATGGAGCTATAATTCTGTATCACACACATCATTAATAAGCCTTGGTCATTAATAACCTTATGATTTGCTGTAAATCCAGAGTCATAAAGATGTATTTAACCTTCCATCCACCTAAAAGAAAGCCCCTTCCACATCAGACAAGATCACACAACCACATCCTCAGCCCTCATCCTCTACTTTTCCCTTAGCACTCAAGAGACATGAGTAATAGCGTTTTCAAGCACATTTAGTGACAGAAAAATCTCTGCTGTAATCCCAGTTAACTGGAAATTGTTTGGAAAATTCCTAAGCAGAAAACAAACAATTTTGTGCAATTTGAAAGAAAAAAATCTAGTTGCATATATGTGTCTCAGTTTTGAGACAAATTTAAGAGAGAACTCTTTGGACTGAGTCCTCCTCTCCAAAAGGGTTGCAACAATCCCCTTTCCACCAACAGGGAATGAATAGTAATAGATGAAAGTGAAAAAAAAAATGGTTTATTAACAAAAAGAATGCCCACCCGCAAGGCAAGGAAAAAAAGGTAAAAAACTGTTAAGCACTAAACCATCAGAACTCACTTCCCCACATGCACGCACAGAAACAAAAACCCAAAAAGCGTCCAGAGAGTGGGGGCAGTGCAGGAGGAAGACACCTTTCCCAACACATGGTCCAAAATGGTGCTGGCTTTTTGCCAAGGGCAGCAAACCCACCCCCCCCCCCCAGTGGAGCAGTCCCACAGCACAGGAAGATCCCAGTGGCTCCATAGTGTCGACCTTTTCTCCATGGCAGTCACAGCAGGGGAAAACAGCTGGGCTGAAGCCCTTTGGTGTGCTTTCTCTCTCTGGGGCCTGGGATGGAGCAGCTCCACTCCTGGCAATCCCACTCCTGCCGATCTCAGAGCAGCAGCCTGAGATCCCAGCAGTCAAAAAGATGCTACTCCAGCTTCTCCAATCCAGGGAAAGGAAAAGGTTTTTGCCTGGGCCAAAACCCAAGTCAGCCACACAGAGAAGGCACGCTGCCCAGCCAAGCAGGAACCACACTGCAGCACAGGGGTCTGGCGGGGGCAGCTCCGGTCTCGGCTCTCTGCACACGCAGCCACCACACTCCAATCCCGGGACCAGAAGAGGGAGAAGTAGAAAGAGAAAACAAGAACAATTTTTGGGCACGAGCAGAGGATCATGTAATAGGCTAGATCACCCCAGGAGAGGATGTAGTGGGGTTTTGTTCTTTTGGGGTTGGGGGGTTTTTTTTATGGTTCGTTTTCAACTCCAAATATAATTGCAGTTATGATGTATAACAAATTTTAAAAGAAAACATAATCTATATGTCACAGAACTCATTAACAAAATACACAGGCATCTCAGGGGCTACAGCCTGCTGTTTTCTAATCAGTATTCCTACCAGGCTTATCAAATAAATACAGTGATAAACTTCTCAAGTCAGTTTTTCATATCGTGTGTTGGAAAAGAAAAGGTATTTGATCATGTAAGATAAATTACCACTATTAATCACGTTTATTGAACAACTGACTGTAACCAGCTGAGGGACAAACCAGGTTCTCCTCCTATATTCATACCAGACCAAAACTAACCCTTCCTTATACCAGTTGGTCCCCATTCCTATATCACTTTTGCTAAAAACTATCAAGATCTCAGCACAGAATGGCAATCTCAATCAAGTGAAGAGCTCTTTTCGTAATAACAGAAATCTGAGATGTGCCTGGCATGAAGAAAGCTGCAGACATGACAACCAACCGATACAGAAGACAAGACCATGCAAAATCTTTACTAGTCACAGAAAACTAGACAAATGCTAACACATTCTTATGTTACAGATGCAACACCACAAGGCAGTAAAGGACTTGGTGGAGAAATAATTGAGGCATCCAGAGATACCCGGTCAGGAGAAGAATCCAAGAACAAAAGTCTTGGAGGAAGGAAGTTGCAGTAAGGAACCAAGGAGTTTACATCTGATGATGAAATGGACTGAGAACCAATGTGCCTTAAGAGACTGAGAAAGAGATTGAAGTAATTTAGGATGATTACATTTAGAATGGACAAAGACTCAGATTTGGGCAGAATGTGAAAGTGGGAAGAAAGAATAAAAAAAAGTAAGTAGAACAAGGAACATTTTCTGAGTAGTGCAGAGAGTGTCTTTTAAAAGAAAATAAAAATTCAAACACCAAAATCACCTAGGCCTTTTCAAAACATCAGTATTTAATTTCAGAATGATTGTTGCAACCCAAAGGCTTTTTATGTTTTTCAGTCATTAGTCAGGTCATGTGAAGTTTTATCTATAGGTTACCCTAGGAAGAATCCATGAGTTAAGACTCTCACATGAAAGCTGTGCATCTGGTTTCTTTTCTATTTCCCTTTTGCAAGGAGGGTCTACTTATTTACAGGTTTTGGACCTAATCCAAATTTCTCTAGGGAGATATCCTTTTACATGGTGCTGGGAGACAACTGAATTCAGTGCTGACTGCTTTAGAAAGAAAGAGGACACAAGTGATCTGTGGCTGTGAATAAGCAGATCAGCAAGGTAAAGAAATGCTATAGTTGAAGGCTGAAAGAGTTTGCAGACAGGCCCTAATCATTTAAACTCTGAAACAGTTTTACTGTTCTGGTACATACAGTGTTAATTGCAAAGCAGTCACTGCTAAACACTGCTTGGAAAGATTAGCTTCACTCATACCATGAGATAGAGGGGGAAAGTCCACATGGGACTCAATCTTTTTAAAGTAAAAAATGGTATGTCAACAGTGGGAACTGGGTGGCTGGTCACGTGAATTGAGAAAAACTCAAGATGTGAAAGCAAATCTCACAGAACACTGATATGAATGTATCCAGATACAAGTCATTCGTCAATTGACCCACTTTTTAGTCCGTTTCAAAAAGCAAAATATATCTGGAAACAGAGGCTACTACAAAGTTTTAATGTATATATACACATATACCACCTGGCAAAAAGAGAATTTCTGTGTACACACACGTGGATACAAAATTTGTGCTACCGCCTTAAAAGATATGCAAAAGCAACGGACACCAGCAGAAAAACCAAAATCACAAGTACACCACTTTACCCCTTATTATTTATTATCACACAAGAGGTGCTTTTCTTACTGTTGTTTTGCAAGGACATTCCATTTTATTCACACCATTTCCATCTTAATTGTTCAGCAATAAAAAGCAAATGGTTTTACTGTACTTCACTACTGGGACTCTAGTATCCAAATATCTCTTAACCAAGCCTAGAGGTATTTCTCTCTCTCAAATCTTGTTCTATCTGTTCTTCCCAAGTAAGATAAGTGGGTGGAAATTCTATCTCTTCTATAGAAGAGTATTCAGCACTATTAACTGCTTTTTTACTAGAGAAAGGAATGTCAAAGTCAGGCACTCTCCCTAAAAGAATAGTGTGTATGTGCAAAGTACACATCTCTTATACTGGCCATTAGCTGAGAGTATTGCACTTACAGTTATAATAGTCTATTTTTCCTTCTTCCATGGGTAATGGTGCATGGAATGAGTGCCTGAATCTTGAAATGGAACTATAGACTACTAATCTTTAAAAAAGTTTCCAGCAGCAAAAAAAAGGCACAGGAGAGCAATTGTTTGCAGAGTCTTCCTGACGGGGGAGAAGTCATCAGCTGAGTTTCAGTGCAAATCAAGAGACCCAAGTTACAGCTTTAAAACAAAAAAAAAATCCCAAAGGAGCAGGGAAGGGGGGAGAGGAAACACAAAAATATGTACCATCACAGAGAAACAAGGCAGACTGCAAAGAAGACATCACTTTATCAGAGAAAGACTTCTATGAACAATTTCTTCTGTTTATTACATTGCTGATTCTTAGTACAGGACAGACTGCCCCGGCAAGTCAGTTACGGTCCTACATTTGTGTTTACCTCGTATTCAATCTACTATTGAACTCTTTTCCCCTCCTCTGAGGGAGAGGGGACTGTTCTCTCCCCCTCTCTGCTGAGGTTTATTCTGTACACTAGCAAAACTGTTGATATTTGCCAGGAGCCCCCTTTCAGTTTCAGTCTGAACTGTTATAAAATGCAAGAAGTACAAGACCAAGACTGTGAATTAGCTGCACCTGCATGTATCACCACCATAGAGCATCCTGCTGTTATTTAACTTTTACCATGCTGGTATCTGAGATGTATTGCACTTACATTAATTCTAGATGGCTTTCTAGATTTATCTTGGTCTCCTTGATGCGATATTCAAGCCCTGAATGGGCTCCTGTCAAAGTGACACGTTTCATACCTAGTGGAAGCATTACAAATTAAGATGATTATAAGAAAAGACTGTACTGTCATGAGCTCAAACACTGGGCAAGAAGAGCACAATGCTAGAAAAGGGAATTGGAATGCAAGCAGCTCTCTAAGATATGATTTTCCCCTTAACCATTCTTGTTGTTGAATATCATTCTAAGAAAAGATTAATAGCACCTGATAAATGAAGCTTCATTTCTGCAGACTATACATGCAACACAGAAGTCATCACTTACCTACTACTGTCTTTCCAGGAAACATTTGTCCTGGATGCCTACAGCAAGAGCAATTTCTTGTCAATTTAGTCCATTGCCAGTGACCCCTTCCTTCTACCCTAAAGGTAGCAACTACCTCCTGCAGCCCAGTCACCTACTCACAAGCAAGCTGGGAAGCTGGTGCTTGGGAAAGCCTCTAAAAAGCAGTTCTTTAACAAACAAAACCACACAGATCTTTCCCTAGAGTTAAAAATATGGGCAGCTGACCATTCCAGTGACCGGGATGCAAAGAACAAGATAAACCTGAGGCAAGGGCCAGCAGCACAATAAGCAAGCTCTCCCAACACCATACAAAGGTCTGATACTTGTCACCTTTATCACACACAAAGGCACAAACTTTTCCTTGGGATCACCAGCAGACTGCAACTGATGTGGTCCCAAGCTTATTAAACACGGGCTGTTAGCACACTCCTGCCTACAATGACCAAGAGGGCCCAAGTGTTACATCACTGGGGATAACTATTCTGAAAAATTACTTTTTCCAATGCTTTTCTCTCTGTTGAAGACATCTGTTGCCCTCATCCTTGAAAGACGGGCCTTAACCAGCAGGAATCTGCACAACTCCACACAGCCCAAACCCCCCACATAACCTAACACAGAGCTCCCAACACATGGTTGACTGTGACTCCTCACCTGAGAGCAATAAACCTGTCTAGCATCAACCAGAAGATTTCAGCCATTACAAATAACAAACGGCTCTGTGAAATATGGGCTGTTCCCCAATATCTTAGAAACTGGAAAACTATAACAAAGTCATATTTCTTTTCCTCCTCTGATATGTATGCAGCAGGCAGGGCACCTTAAAAGCACCAAGATACAAGAAAGAACAATAAAGGGAAACCACTTTGCAAGGTTATCCCAGCAAAGCGATTTTAACCTGTGTTGATTTTAAGGCTCTTCCTCATAGAGAGTTCCATTTCTCTGTAGAAAAGTGCCCTGTTAGGGAAGGCAGGTCAAAGCCATATGCTGCTTTGTTGGGAAGGTGTTTAGCATGGTGGAGCAGGGAAATGGTGCTGATCACACTAACAGGCTGCTCAGCCAGGAAGTCGCGCCTACCAGACCTCACAGAAAATTAGCCAAGTGAAGCAAAATCACAGGCTCTGTTTGCAATTTTATGGGTGAGTATTTTTTGTCTTTATTGCACTGGACCAAGTTCAGCTCCTACAGGAGGAGGAATGTGACAGATTTCATCTGACAGCCAAGTCTAATTGTATTTTCTGGACTAAATGACCAAAGATAAAAGTGCACATGTCTAGGTAGTCCAGTGATGTGCCATATGGAGGTCTAGATAAAGAGTTTTTTTGGTTGTTAGAGCTCCCCACAACAACCAGATATGGCCTGCATCCTGAATAACTGGAGCAGAGAGGACAGATCTGAAGGCTTTTCTGGAATGGTGAATTAAGATAATGTTGCTTTCATTGCTTGGACCACCAAGCGCAGTGGAAAAAGTTAAAATTGATGAGACATCAACACTGCTGGTAGATACATCAATACCAAACAATAAATAATCTTGTAAAAGAAATGTTAACATCAGAAGACCTTATTAACATTAAATTCATGACAGCCTCCCCTGGCCTGTCCCAATGACTTAAAAATGCTCTTACATACTTGAGCAAGGAGTATTTGTCTATTGATGCAGCAAGAATTGCTCAATACAAAATAATGGTTCTTGGAGTCTACACAATCGGATTTCTAGTAACATTCAAGACATTATTGCAATGCTCTTTTTAGATGCATTGATTACTTCTACTTTTTGCTAAAACAGAAGCAAAACAAAACAAAAAAATGGTATCTGACATAAGTATTTGAAAGCTGCTCTGATTTTTCCATCTAATGAAAAGCCAAACTTTTTTCTACAAGCCTTTCTTCACTTCAGGCAACCACAGCTACAAGAGCATTTAATGTGTTTGATTACAGAAGGCATAAACAGATTTAAAAAGCATCCGAGAGTAATTCATTAATCTTAGAATGACCATATCCTGCAGTACTTTGAGTGCAGTTTTGATTACAATGAAATTGGATGGACTCAGTCCAGTATATCCAATAAGCCCATATGAACATCAAAAAAAAAAAAGAAATCCCTCACAAATTCAACAGTCTGCTTGTAACTACAGGTAGCTGCAAGATGAGCTCTGGGACCACCTTGTGTTGCAATTAATTACTTGAAGGTTATGGAGCACAACAAATTACTGCTCTCTGATATATCCTGCAAATAATGACTGTTCTGGAAGAACACAAAAGGAAATCTCTCATGTGTTTATACTGAAGGCTGGCATGAGGCAGATCCTCAAGCAGACAAGTCTGTCTTCATGGAGAGTAAACTGAACTCTCTATCTTAGACCTGAAGAGAACACCTGAATTCTTCAATATACTGCTGAACACAGTATTCAAAGAAATAAGACTTAATCTATTTAAACAAACAAGAAAAAAAGTGAAGAGAATCTGATTGTTTGAATTAGAAATAAATATAAAGTTTATGTTTCTAGAAGCCAATAATTTGTTTCAAATACACCTAAGTCTCTTTTGCAGTGAAATAACTCTTGGTTTCTGCATAAGTATTCACATAGAAATTATTTCAAAAATGTACACCGCCTGTTTTACCAATCACAAACCCAGATGCTCTGTCATAGTAAAACTGGACTCACTATTTTTCTCAGTAGAGAAAGTCCACAAACTCTCCATAATTTCAATGGCCAAAGTAATGCTCACTTCTTTCAAATTAAACTCCTGGCAAAAAAAAGGAGGAAGTCAGGTATGTTGTTTAGGCAGGAATTTACTTACCACATGGGCATCCAGAGAATGACACATCCTGACTGAAGCTGACCCCAAAAAAACCCTGCCAATGAGAGTTTTACAAAAAGCACTCTGCTTCCTTTTGGTTTCCATTCCTCTTTGTTTGGCATTTGGATGTCAGAAAAATGAGACTTATTTCTGTCAGCAGCACACACCATGTTTTCCAGAAACTGTGCACAAATCCTGAAAGACAGCAATAAAAGTGGGCTCTAGGTACCTTGGATGAGTTTTCAAAGTACATGCAGGATTTTTAGCTGCATGATTCCCATCTATCTTAACTGCTTCACTGCTGCTTCCTAGAATAGGCACACCATGTCAAATGTGTCCTCTGAGCTTGCAGCATTCACATCACCACATGCCATCATTTTTCAATCATGGACACCTCTGCATTCAGCCACTTAGGCTGTGGAGAACAAACAATCTGGTTATTATAAGACCCAGCTAAAGCTTTAAACTGCACTTCACCTTCTTCCACCAGCCTTCCTCACGCTGAGTGGTATTTTGCTTCATTAATATTGCAACTGATTTCTGCAAAGTTATCACTCCACATGGGCGAGATGAGGAGATTTCATCACTTTTCATGGAAATATAATGAGGCTAGAAAGAACTGGATTCATTGCACCCAGGAATGAGGGGGAGAGTACACTTTCCAAGTGTTTCATTAAAATTGTAATTGAATAGGAATTAGGGCCAAAAATCCCCCATCAATTTGCTTCAAAAATATTGAATGCTGATATATTTCATTAAAAAAAAAGAAAGCTAAGTAAGATTAAGTAACAGTCAAACAGAACAAATAAATTCACGGGAACACACCTGCACACACGAGATAACGATCTTGCCTAGACAGATCCGAGATCCAAAAAAAACCAGCCTTCCTGGAAACAGTGGAAAGGGTAGAGTGAATATGGAGCTTGCTAAATATTAGTGCATAAATATTGCAAATGGATGTGATGTGAGATTATTCCAGATGCTAAGACTTCCTCAAAGAATTGGCATATCAATGGTGGAACACAGACAAGATCCCCACATAGTTAAAGGAAACTGAGTTTAAAGGCTGCAGAAAGATCCTGTGCTGCACCATGCACCTCATTGAGAATGCTTCTGAGGAAACTTTATTTGTGCAAATCGATTTAATTTAAAAAGAAAAAAAGTCATATAGCAATCCATAAGCACTTGACAGAATTATGCTCAATACAATCTTTATTTTATTCCAAGCCAAACTCAGAAAGAAATCAGATGTCCAATTCTCCCCTTTCAGGACTCACATCAAAGCTTTCACCTATTCCGTGAAAAATGTTGGGATCCCCCTCAGAGCTCTTTCACAATGGTCTTTAATCAGCCCAGAAAAACACAAAGGTCTGCTGTCCTTGACTCTATGTACACTACATTATTAGCAATTTTGTGATGGAGTAAATATGTTTGCTGGTGACAATAATAAAACAGGCTGGCTGCACAGTGCTTTTAAGACTCTAATCTCTTTTCAAATAGCAAAAATATGACCTCTCTTTAAACCACCAAAAATTGCTGAGTCTTACATTTGAATTTGTTCTAGTCCTTCATCCAGCAATAAAAATTCGTGTGCTAATTCCATCTGTCGGAGATAACAATCTCAGGTTAGTCTCCAGGGAACAACATCTGTATAGGTGAAACAGTCAAACCACTTTCCAACAGCCTTCATGGTTATCTCAGCAAAGCCCATCAAAGGCAAAGAGCCCTATTAACTTGTCATCCACATTAGATGTACAAATAAACAGATGGTTACAGATAGTTTAATCAAGTGTATACAAAAAAAGTACCGTAGTTGTAGTCACTATAAGGACTTTGTTTTATTTAAATGAATTTAATGTGGAAAAGAAAGATATTCCAGAAAGTAATTTCAATTATGAATTTAGTGATTACTTGTTTAAGAGAGAAAAAAATTCTTTGCAAACTTTGGAAATTCTTGAATAACCATTGCGTGTATATTCCCAAATAATGCATTTAATTAAAAATTTGTTCCATTGCACACTTGAGATATAATACTGGAACAGCAAGCATCACATCTTGAAAGACAATAAGCCCTTACCAACAGGAGAACTAAAAAAGCATTGCTTCACAAAGAAATGCTTCCCATTTTCCCAATCTTAGGTAGACATCTGTAGTAAATTCATCCATACTAGCCAGAACCTATAGACGCCCTTATTCCTGGGGCCAAGGCACCCTTAGATCAGCCCACAAAACTCTTTTCACTGCCTGGAGTCAAAATTTTATTCATCATCTTTAAAATTAGCTAACATTTATCCTTTCCATTCAGTCTACCATGGACAATTCCCTCCAGCAATGGAAAATTGCTTTCATCATTGTGCTGGCCAGTCCTGCTACAAGAATGCAATATTTTTAAAGGGCTTTTTCTCAGGAGAAAGTGTCGTAAGATATATTTATCTCTGACTAAACCATTTCTAACTCTTACTGTAAGGTTAAGGAATTAAGAGACAGCTACAGCTGCTGTCCTTATCACATTAATTACTATAAATTGGCAGTCATCTCAAAAGACAAAATCCACTTCCAGGGAGCACCTAGTTCCCTGCTTCAAATACCGGGCAAAGAGCATATTGAATACATCACTGTAAGGTAATGCTCAGCAAACAAAGGAGGTTACATAAAAGGAATTGCTCTCCATACTGGTGTTCTTAGGCTGTTCCACACTCCAGCTGCAGAACTGTCCAGGCTCTTTATGCTTGATTTCCCACTGACACAAATTGCTTCCCATCCCAGGCAAAATAACAAAATGTAAGTAAAAAGTTACGCTTTGTATGATCTATATAAAAGATATGAATGTGCCAAAACAATCAAAAATGCAGAAATTTACTACAGACTATGGAATTTAGGCATGGAACTATGCATTCTCTTCTTAAATATGATTGCTCTTCATAAATGTAGGAAAGAAAAAATTTATAAGCAATATTAATATTTATCATAACATTGTGATATTGCTCCAGAAGCCTTCTATAACATAAGGTACTGCATTTCTGCTTTAGTGAGATGAGAACCAAGAGGGTCCCTCTTCCAAATGATTTTATATGCTTGCTTAGTGACATTGTTTTGGGAGAGTTCAAGATATGTAAAAACACTAAGAAACGTTATTTCAAATCATTCAAATGCAATTTGGGGTTATTTCAACAAAGTTATTGAATTATTTCAAGTCCTCACATCAACAGCTGCTAAAAAGCTGGCCTGGTCCTCTGATGATGATATTGATGGGATGATGCTGTAAGGCAGTTTAACAGCACTGGAAGTGCTAAAAACCTACAAATCCTTTCTTCCTACTTATGAGATACACAAGTGCATGTTTGTCTCTTATGCACAGGAGTACAGTAGTTTCTCAGCAGGATCAGAAATGAAAGGCATGAAAGAGAATCTGTGTGTTTTGACGTACGTGCCTTGGCTGTGAATAATATTAAATATCATGAATTATAAAGGATGCCTTAATTCATACTTCCATGTATGCTATAACAAATGTGAAAAAAAAATCTGGTTTTGCTTTTTGCGCAGTGTTTTACAGGCACATAATTTTGAAATTAAATTCTTAAATGCCAATTTAGAAATAAAATTATGACAGAAACTAAATACAGTTTTTGGAAGCTCTATACTTCACATAATTTAATGTAAAACCACCCAAAAACTTATTCTTTACAGTTAGTCATAGGGGGTTCTTCTGGAACTACTACTTAAGTGCTTGAGAAGCACACACAGACTCTAATTTTGACTTTGATACTGTCTCCTTCCTGCAAACAAGGAGTATGTCAGAGTTTCAAACTTTAGAGGTTCAAATTACTGGAATAATAAACTGAAAAAATTAGACAGGTTTTTCAGAAACCACTTTAGCACAGTAGCTAAAATGTGATCTTTTATGTGATCGTTAACACCCATAAATAGGACTATTGACAACTAAAAAAAACAAAGTAGAGGAATTCTTAGACAAAATGGGAAAAAAGTATCAGACATTCATTTAAGAGGTAGATTTGAGTCAACCAAACAAAGGCAGGTAAAAGTTCTGATTTTCACTTGATGTCTGCATCGCAACCTGCCATATGCTGGGAAATATGACTGACACACAAAATACCCTCCAGCTATAGAATTACCAGATACAGAAATTTCATTCAGAGACATGATACTCATACACTGGGTAACTCTGCCAGGCTTCCACGCTATTACCTTTCGTTTCCCCTCTACTTCCCTGCCTTGTAGGTCCTGTACAGGCTCATTACCCAGCTCACCACTGGCCTTGCCAAAGCCAAGATGAGAACACAAAGAGAATTTCCTAATCAGAGCTAATGCGAGCGCCGATGTGGGAGAGAAATGCTGTTCCCTGTGACCATTTGTCTTCTGCAGCTTAAAAGAAGGATAAGTCACACAGTGACTGTCCTGAGACTAAGCCAGCAAAGACACTTTTAACAGTACAAGCAATTGTCAGCTCTCATTTCAAAAACCGAATTTCAAGAAAGATGGATTTGGCTTTTATGAGAGATGCCATTCTATCAAAACTAAATTTATTTTCAGAGGCTCCATAAACTGGCTGAGTGAAATCTTAACTGCATTAACTTTTTAAGATACATTTGAAAAACTGTATTACATCGAACGGCTACAAACCCGACTTACTGCCTATATATCAGTTCCTGAAAAAGAATCCATTCTGACATGTTTTATTGAACATAACTCAATAATAAACCCAGACTCTCCAGACTGTACATGGGACGCCCAGCTGTATTGGTGCAGGATTCCCATTACACCATCAGGATTTGGAATGAGAGATTCAATTGGCTGCTTGTGGAGGTTAGGGTACTGTGGGTCTTATTTGTAAAACTACTAAACATTTAGCTTATTTTTTCCAGCAAATCTCACCAACAACATTCTACACTGCCATTAGCTAAAAGGAAGTCGCTGTTGTATAAATCAGTTCATGCTTTAAAAAGTTTAAATACAGCATCTTATTCTCCGGAGTATGGAAATTTTTTATCATACCCATAGATTATGGGGTAGCAGCAGCCTTGAGACATGTTCTTCAGTGACCCTTATTTATTCTAATCCCAGGGAATTTCTCAGGTAACATCCAACAGAGCAAAAAAAATGTATCTGAATGTCAATCATTCCTGGCCCGTGTGGTCTTTCTCACTCAAGCATCTTAACTCTAAAGTGATTGGTCTTTTCCCTCTGGAGTCAGGCTGAGTGATACAGCAGCTCTCTCAGTTGTGATATTAACATTTCAAGTCAAGCCTCAATTCACATCTCCATCTGAGAGACAAGATACAAGACCTTAGGCCTGCAAGCACTGCAGGGAAGTTTATTTTGATTCTCAAAATCTCTAGTGTTTCACAGATTGGAAGTCTCAGTAACCAAGAGGCCCTCAAGTTAAAATTCCTCCTCCAGAACACAGAAATACGCTGTCGAGATTTCCGATCAACACAGCTCTTCTGTCTGGGGTAGAATGCCTAAGCCTGTAGATATGAGCCTCAGGACTGGTAGCTTTGTTTTACCTGTTTTTTGAGGAGCTGCAGCAGTCTGTGGCAGCAGCTGAAGCAAAAATAAAAACCCCAGGGGTTTGGGTCACTCCCTGGTAACCCTTCTAGCTGATGGCAGCAGCTGCAAGATGTTGCTCAGTTGAGAGGGTCAGAGTTTTGCCACGGAACAAATCACAAAATTTTTTGACTACTCTTTCCCACAGGTCCTTTAAATCTATTTTTTTAGCATGATGTTAGGGAGGCCTCACATTATTTCAAAAGGAAATTTTTATCTTGAACTGGTTCCAAAAATCTAGCAAGTTCTAGAAATAGCTACATCATCTTTATAATATTTCTGCTCTCTCAGAATATAGAGAGCATCTGAAAGGTGCCTTCTGTTTTCACAAACACACAGATGGATCTTTTGCATATTCACCTTTCAGTCCAGCTTTTTTAAATCCTTTCAATACTGAAGAAGCTATCCAGGAAAAAAAAAATCAAAGTAAGTTTTCTACTGTGTAATCTCTGCAAATTTGAAGAGTTATGGAAAGTTAAAAATAGTTAGAGATGGAAGAAACAAAAGCTAAAAATCCTTGTTATTTGCTCTGTTTTTCTTAGAAAAGAGAAAAACAATGTTTAGATTCTCTCCCCTCTCTTCTCTACCAAGTACACTTGTAACTTTACAAATTTTCAGGTGGTAAGGGCCAAAGCTGTAAACGCAATTGTCTCAAAAATCTCAAATTGAAAAAATTGGAAAAAAATACTCTATATAGCATTGGACAGACAAAAAAGGTGTCTTTCTATTTTAAATCATGTGAAATACTGACTACTCAAATAGTTGACAGAGTTGTTTAGCTGTAGTTACTTCTAGTGCTCTTTGAACCAGAAAGACCACGTGGCCATAGTTATGGAAGACTGGGGAAAAAAAGAAAAAGGAAGTAGTAGTTACCACTGAAGTGATTGTGGCAGTGCAATGCTATGGGAACTTGGAAGAAAAACAGTGTAAAAAAAATCATTCTGAAAAATCTCTAGTACTGAAATTCAAATTCCAATATGATTACTACAAATTTTATAGCATTTAGCATTCAAATGCCATTTTACAAGTACAGTTTGACATTATCAAAAATTAAGTCCCTAGTCAGAAGTCTACCATTTAAAATTCACACTATTAAAGAAACTTATTGAAGGAACTGATAGAAGAAAATAAAATGTGTTATTTAAATTAGATGGTAGTCTTGCAATGCCATTCTCCTTTAACTCATTATAAAAAGCATACAGCAACAATTAACCTGGATGGGTCTTGCATGATTCAATTTCTGCTCACCTGGTATAAATGTGCACATAGGAAGGAAAACTTCCTCACCACATTTTCTATAGGGCCAGAAACCTCTTAAAGGGAGGAAAGGTAAAATCAAACACCTTTCTCCAACAGTCCTCCTAGCATCTGGGAATCTGGATTAGTATCCACAGTCAAGAAACACACATAGGTAAAAATAAAATCATACAGTGCTGGCAGGAAACAGCTTCACCTGGGTTTAATCTCTGTCACCCAAGCTAAAATGTACTAGACAGGTTCTGGCTTCACCGTAGTGAGTGGAAATGTTCCCATGAATGTCAAAAGGGACAGCATTAAATTAATGTGATTCACTGATCGCTGATATCTACAGAAGCAAAGAGAAACTGTCCTATAAAAGAAAGAAAGAAGTTCTATATTATTATATAAAACAAAACCATAGCTGTAGATGCTGCATAAAAGGGAACTAGCTTCAAATATAATCCACACTCTTATTTATTTATATCTTAATGAAAAAATTCTCTTTTGGAGTTAAAGTGTTCCACACTTGCTCTAAGTTGCATGGTGGTTTTTTTCTTTGACACACAGATATCAAAGCACTGTGAATAACAGAAAGAGCCAAAGAGAAAAATCATCTTCAAAATACAAGTGTATGAGGATATTATAAGAGTGACATGAATCTGCTTATAACATGTAAAGGAACGGAAAGATAGCATTGACTAATGTCCTATTTCTCAGATCCCCAAGCTATTGTATATCATCCTGAGATTAGCCCAAAGCAAACAGATACACACTTGAAAACTATGATTTCTTCTCCTCAATACAAGCAATCCTTGAAGAAAAAATTAACCGTATAAATGCAAAGTCTAAAAACTATAAAAAGCAAATTGTGAGCAGGGCTGGACCTTATACAACTGTACTTGTCACTGCAGTGCCTAGTCTCTGCATGAAAAATTCAGAGTTTTCAGAAGGGCTACTCTCCACTCGACACCCCCAGCCTAATGCCAAATGTAAGCAGCAACCCAACGTTCTTCCATGCTATGGACATTATTCTGCCATCCTATTCTGGCAAAACCACCCAAACACATTAGAGCTTGTGGCACAGCATCTCTGAACCAAGCAGCATAACAACTAACAGCTACTGCAGGTGTGGCTCCTGTCCAAGGACAACCTCACTGACCACTGGCAGCACTGCCACCGGATCATGCAGGTCCCCAGCCACGGGAGGAAGCAGGGCAGGGAGATCACTGGGGCCAGCATCAACCAGTGCTGGTGATGTCCTGCACACCCAAACCAGTCCATCCCAACCCCAGGGATGGGGTGCCCACTCTGCTGTGGCCATTTCCCACACGTAGGCTCCCCCAGAACCGATCCTTTTTCCATTCTCCCCTCTCTGGTAAGCAGCACATGTCACTTGCTCCCCTGGATACTTTGGTACTGGGTCACCAGGCAAGGAAAGGTGGGCACACGGCTTTTCTCATCCAGGGCTTAAGAACTAGAGAAACTATTAGTATTTTATGCATGCTGTGGCAGGTAAAGAGCTGTGCAGACCTGGTTTGATTACAGTATTAAATCAACCTGCTTGATCCTCTAAAAGACCTTACAACAGCCCCTTCTTTCACTTTGAAAGCAGGCATAAAATCACCTCTAGCACCCTGTTATGTTTTCATTGAGCCCTGCAGGTTGTACGTGAGTTTCACAACATCACCCACGCCTCTGTGTTTGGGGGAAAAAAGGGAATTACAGTATAACTGGGGTAGAGTGCATGTGGGTTTTTCGGACTGCACCACAATCTCTGCAGCCATACCAGAAAGACGAGCAAAAACTAAATGCAGAAGTCTACATTCCCTGTCCAGCAAAGGCACTGAAACTCTTTGAAATCCTAATGAAGACAAATGCTTCATACATCACTGGAACACACCTCCTGTTCATAAAGAGGATGACAAGGGGAGAAACAGTTAGCTGACAAAGGCAAATAGCACTATCACCCATCTTCACTAACTGTGAACATCAAGTTTTTCCAAAAAAGAAAAAAAATGCATCAAAGCTGAAAGGCAGAAAACAAAGTAGACACTTAAATTAGAAATAATTTAAATTGAATTTTAAATGAAGAATACTCAGAAGCTGACCTGTTTATGACAAACCTCAGGTTTTCTGCAAGGTTGGATTCGTATTAGCAGAGGAATGATAGCCTCTTGTATGCACCAATCTATTACTTTCAAGGTAGAAATAGAATATTGCATTAGCATGCAGAAGGACACAAGCCAGCACTACAAGGGAAACCAGTATTTCTGTCACAAGCACTGCAGAATCACAGTCCAGATCTGTATAAATAATGAGGCAAAAGGAAAGACCTGAGCTTGCACTGTTCTGAGGCTTATGTGCCTTGATTATAATACTTATATTACATTCATTTTAACATGACAGCTGTTCTGAACAGCCAACCAAAGGCCAGTGTTCTACACTGTTCTGATAGGAGCCTCTCCTTCCTACTCTCTCATTTCCCTAAAAAAAAAAAGTGCTCAGATGTGCTGAAATCTTTCATCCATTGATGACTGTCGACATTCAGATTAAATTCAAAGGGTTTACTGCAGCTCTCAGTTTTAGATATATAATTTACTCTGAGTTGTTCCAGACTAATCTGCAGTTCAACAGTGACTATCATTTTCTGACTTGAACTACCTGAAGCTTTTCTTCTGAAGATCAGAAAAAAAAATATATATACTTTTGACACCAACATCTTTCCTCTGGGAAATGCTCTAAGAGATGTCACCAGCAGGTAGCCTGGCATGCCACTTGTCACCTGATGCAAGCTTTGTACCTACCTCCTCTCATCATCTTTAACAGAAATGAGCCAAGTCACAACCCATGTTCCAGGTCCCAAAAATCCAAGAGAGTTTATACTGTCAATTTCATTGTTCTGGTCTCAACTGATTTTCACTATTTCTGCTTTGAAGGACTGTTTTCTTCATTCTCAGATAATGTTAGCAAAGATGCTGAGTCCTGCATCATATGTGTTCCTTATGTTGAAGTCTTCATCTTCTCTCCAGTAAGCTCATATTTTCCAACGAAGTATCTAGAAATATTCATGCATTTCCTGGCTTTTCTGCCTTTAGAGGCCAAAACTCTGCTGGTTTGGGCTGGACCCTTGAAGAAGGCTGCACAGGAAGCACAAAGGCACCTTGCTGGACAACTTTTCAACCACATGTATTGTGCCCTTGGAAAAATTCAGAGTTAAGGCAACTAAGACTACTGAGTAGCACCAAATTTGGCAAATCCTTTTAGCTGAAACCATTTTGACACCATTCAGATGCTTGGAAGCATTTAATTTCAAAACACACTGAAGTGTAAACACTTAAAAGCAAAAATATTTCTGAAATGTAAGAGTTCTCAAAGACAAGTTTTGTTCCAAAAAAACCATCTCTCTCCCCCTCAGCTTTTCAATTTTTTTTTGGCAAAAAGTTGGTTTTTCACTGGTCCCCTTGGGAATTTGAGGGAGAATTAGGAAAAAATGAGAAAGGGGAGACAGGGAAAAACCCTCAGGCCTCAAGGTAGCTGGACTGCTTTGTCCCATATCAATGAAGGCAGAGTGGAAAACACCAAATAAAGATCTAGCCAGTATTGCAGCACCTCAAGCAAGAGAAACTGAAGAGTATATGGATCCCAAGATACAGGACCTAAATAAACAGCCTGCCAACTGTCCAAGCAGAAAATCTGCTTTGCTGTTGTGTTCCAGGAACTTCACATCCTTTTTGTGTCCATGATACATCACTCCTACTTTCATATAAACATCACAAAAGCAGAGATACTTAATAAATCAGCTCATTACAGACCCAGATAACCCGAAATATTAGGCCTAACATGCAAATCCCAGAGAGGCAAGAAAACAGGAGGCTCCTCGTTTAGAAGCCACTTAGCCAGCTGTCAGGAGGCAGTACGTCAGTACCTCACGTTGGTGGGGTCCACTGACTGGAAGGGAAAATGCTGAGAGACTTATGTTATAGCAATCAGTCTTTTATTAATAATTTTCAATCTGAAACACTTTCAAGCAACACAGTTTGAAGGGCTTAAAACCAAACAAATTATTCTATTTTCCCAGACTTGAATACATGACAGGTTAGCTACATTCAGTCTTGCCTGAAGGGGGAAGAGATATTAGCATAGCAAAAATCAGTAATTTTAATAAATCTATTAGATTAGCTCTATCTGTTATTTTAGGAGGTATTTACCTCCTCAGGCATGTGTGGTTCGGCTGGAATACAACTGTTCAAAAAGGTAATTTTCTAGTATCACTCTGCTGGAATAACGTGTACAGCATTCACATTCAAACAGACAATCTCTGAGAATCTGTTCAGTGAGGAGGTCATTATATACTGAACATCTCTATTTCAGTATTGGCAGAAAGGAAAGGGAATTGAATAACATCAGACATTTTAAATCCCAGTTGTCCAATCCACTTCAATTTTTTCTCCCTTATCACTTCTCAAAAACTACAGTACCTGTTTTCTCTAAAACTTTGCAAGACTTAAGTTAGAATTGCCATCTCCTTGTGGACACTGCTGGCTATTAAACTTTGCATGCCCTACAGGGGTGTAATTAAGGAAGCATTAAGATTCTTTCACCAAAGGACAGTTCATTTGTTGCTGCTGCACTCTTTTTTTCAGGAGGTTAACTACCTGGCAGCCCTTGCATGTCCTAGAGTCAATCTGCATCTAAAGGATGGAGGTGAGTGGGCAGGATTGGGCAGTTTATCTTCTCATCTCTCATTTATTACCACATCACTTGGCAGTGCTGCTGACCCTTCTCACCTTGGAAACAGGGACCACACACTATTTGGACCAGTGGGAACAGACAGAAAAAAAATCCCTCTGGAATAATATACCTAACGATTAAAACAGTAACAGCACAATGATACCCTAAAAATCCCAATATGTTAAAAGCAGGCTGTTATTTCATTTACTCCCCTACCTGCCTTCTTGTCTCCCACTAAAAGGTTTAAGTACTGGCAATTGTGCAGCCAGACATAGTTATGTGTAGTTACAAACAGAAGCACTGCACTCTGTCTTCTGCTTGAAGCAGCAGTCACTTCAGGAGGCAGTGCTGTCACACTCTGTCCTGACAAGGGGGCCATCACAGTTCAAAATCCCCCTGTGTGGCAACCCATGGCTTACACTGGCATCAAAGGCATGTCACATCATTTAGACACCTCCACCCCGTTCCTGAAGCAGAAACAGGATGCCATCAGGAGTAGGAGAAAATGAAACTGGACAATGAAACATTTGAGTCCAACACCATAATTCCCTGACTCTTCCTTAGGTTTTGGGGTGGGATATAAAAGCAGCATTTGTTTTCCTGCTGTGTTTCCTACTGTTTTCCACACGCACCCAAACTCCACCTGCTCCATTATTTACTGAATAACAGCAAACTACTCACATTTCCTTTGAGGGAAGCACAGGCACTCCCACTTCCTGGGCTCTCACACAGCCCAATCTGCAGGGGCAACTCCTTGGAAATAGCTGCACGGCAGCTATGGCAGGGAGCGATCCAGTAGAGGATGAAGCCCTATATACAATTTGGTATTTAAAGGGCTTCTGCATTAAGAATCAGATAAATCCTGAGCAGTAGAATGAACTTCTCAAGCAAGTTTAAACGTGCCTAGACCCGTGATTGATGGGTATGAGAGGCAGTTTCATACTCTGGCTTTCTCCTCTGACAACAATTCCATAATAAATCGCCCTGGCTGATAAAGACATCATAAAAAAATATTCTGAAAACCCACTCATTAAACCATGCATTCATGACTGTGCAGTGGCTAAATTATCAGGCAAGTCAGTCTAGTAAAGGCTAATGTGGGGAAATTATTAATTTTTATTTTAGGGAAGCAATGGTTGTGATGCATAATGCTGAATCCATTTTGATTTTAATGTGTCTATCATCAGAAAAATCACCTTCAAAAATACCTTGAAAATTAACCCTTCCTTTATTTTCATTCAATGAACAAAGACCTGGGAAAAGCAGAGTGCATTGTGGCAGAAGGTGATTATAAAACAAAAGAATGCCAGCACTGAAGTCACTACATAAGATGAAATTGGTGGTTGTTTACTCTGCCTTTTTCATGCCTGTAGTTCAGTCAAGTCTGAACCCCATGTGCAAATAGCATACCCCAAAAAAAAAAACATTTTTATACAGGACAAGTCACAACAACTGAGTTAAAAATGGAAGGAGCAGATAGAGAAAGAAAAGATCACAAATCTGAAGTGTGATCTGTTCTTTTCAATCAAGAACTGGTATCATAAGTCAAATTCACTGCCTTCTACTTCTGAACTTAGTGGGAATAAGAGTCATCTTAGTGGAACCTTGGCAGCAACTTGGCTGAGGTCTCAGAAAAGCAGGGGAGACATCCTAGACACAGCCTTCTTTGCTATGGTGGCTTCACAGAGTCTCAAAACACTTTTTAAAACAAGAGAAACTTGGGGTTTATCCCTCAGGTAGGCATCTAAGAACCAGTGAGTATTCTGTGAGCAAGCAGTTGTACTGAGCAAAAGGAATAGGTACATTTTCACTGTTATTGCCTTAATGGCATTTTAAAGGAGTTGCAGAGTCACAGAATGTGTGAGGTTGGGAGGGACCACAGTGGGTCACTGCTTCAACCTCCCTGCTCAAGCAGGGCCATCCCAGAGCACATGGCACAGCATTGCATCCAGACAGTTCTTGAACATCTCCGGGGAGGGAGATTCCACCACCTCCCTCGACCTTCCGGCAATGCTCTTCCTAAGGAGCCCCAGGACAACCTTGGCATTCTTGGCCACCAGGGCACTGCTGGCTCATGGACAGCCTGTTGTCCACCAGAGCTTCTCCACAGAGCTGCTTTCCAGCAGGTCAGCCTCCAGCCTGTGACAGGCTGGAAGAGATGAAGAAATTCTCTCCTTTTGATGAATTGAATTATCTTTATATATCAGACAGATAATATGAATAAATATTTACAGGGTCTTTTATTAGGCCATTATTAGCCTTAGATAATGTAACCATCCACAGATCTGGAAAAGTCAGTAATCACCTCCACCAGTTATTACTTATCTTCTTTACTCAAAGCTGTGTGTTCTATTTGCTCCAGAAGCATAAAAGCTTTAAATTAAAGGTCTGCTAATAAGGAATAAAATTCCCTGTATTTTCTTAGATTGGCATCCTAGAAGACATCCCTATTTCAATCTAATCTTCTGGCCCTGGCTCTTAGGAAACTTAATTCATTACTGTGAGAAATCGTAGAAACAAATTATTTCTATAGAAATTCTCCCTTACATGCAGAAAAACTATTGTGTTTGGGTTTTGGGGGTTTTTTTTGCTGCATTATAAATGCTAAGCAGTGTAAAATATAAATTGTAAAGCACCAAGTAAGCTACAAATTATTTGCCAAATATGACACCTTATGGACTGGCCCCATTAGCACAAAGAGGAAGAAGAGTAGAGTGCTGATGTGGCATGAATAATATATGATACATCCTCAGTTCTGTAATTACACAAAGTATTTATCTTCCCTTTTATCAATGGAAGTAAGCAACACAAAATTGTTGGAAGAAAACTGTAGTGAGACAATAGGTAGCCTTTTGTTGCTCCTAATTCTTTGTTCTCATTTTGCAGCTGAGTGTCCCTTCTTTATCCATAGGGAGGGAGGCTAGCAACTAGTGTAAACCAAGCATTCCTCTCTAATGCACTGGGAAATCAAAAAAGTAAAAACCCAAAATAAAACCAAAAAGAGAAGCTCAGTCACATATATGAGCCTAGACCTCTGCAAAAAGATAGATCTGCCCTGAAGGGCTAGGCTAAAGAGAGAGACCAGGTCCCTAAAGAGAAAAAGGTCACAGCAATTATTTCCTTTGGGGAAAAAGAAATATATCAAAAAACGTTTTGTCTGCTTTTTCTCCTCAAAAACAACAAACAAGAAAACCCCACAACACTGAAAGTTCCTCTAAACAAATGAAAAAAAAAAACCAACAAAACACCAAAGCACGAGCAGGAAGCAGCCACCCAGCATGGAAAATGAACTAAAATGCTGGGAAATCATCAAAGAGAACAGAAAATAGTCTTATAATGGGAAATGTCAGGCAACCCTAGTAAAAATTGAAGCTTCCATTCCCACCTGTAATCACCACCACTGCACCCTTAATAGGTAATCAACAATTAGACACAGATGGTGAGAGAGATGGTGCAATCTTCTGTTGATGCTTGTGGTTATGTATTTTGTTAAACAAAATGCTCAGGCAAATTAAGGACACTCCTGGAGATTTCTCCTTTAGCTCTCCAAGATCACCTCTCACATCAGAGGGCAAGACTTAACAGCCAGAACAAACAACACGAAGACAAATTCACAAATACAGATAACCTGGATTTTGTTAGAATTTTGTATTACCTATTGTTCTAGTGAATTCTGAGCAATGATGCCAACATTTGTCTCAGAGGGTCTATTCCACATAAATCTCCTTTCCCACAAAAGATAAATAAATTTACTATTTCATTACTATTTTGGACAAAACACAAAAGAAAAACAAAATCATCTTATACACAAGTGCATGCTGAGAGTATTGAAATGCTTGGTATAAGCAGAATTCTATTGCTAAAAATATTTAGTAGGATATTTTAGAAAAGCCCTTTCTTGTTTGTAAAATAAATTCATTGTGTTCAGAATGCTTCAAGGAGGTGTTTGGGTTGAATTCCATACTTCACTGGGGTTGATATGCAAATATTAAGTTACACTAACTTCACTTTTCACAGTAAAACCTTGTTTTATTCTCAAAAAAATTCCACAGAAAAAAATTCTTTCCAATAATTTAAAAATCATTTCCTCCTTTTGATATCAAAGAAGATTAAAATACATTGGGAGTTTCTTTAGAACTTATTACATCTGCATTGTTTTTTGTTTAAACATGAAAACCTTGATGTGCTCCTTAGACATTTAAAGGTGTCTTAAATTCTTGAAGACCAATTTGCAAATGTTTTTTTTTCTCTTTTCTACTCATGAGAAGATTAATAAGGCAGACGCATAAAGGCTCTCAGAAAGGAAGGAAAGATGACAGCAGCACATTTTGAAAACTCAAACCAAGATATGGGTTCCTTTCTTAATTAAATATCCAGAAAGAAAAAAAAATTCAAAAATTTTCCAGAGTGAGCAAACCGTGGACTCTTTGCACATCCCTCACCCTACCACTTCTTTTCATGGTCTTTCCACAAGCGAACCACTAATTACCATACTCAGAACAAACAGCCAAAAACCTGACCTGAGCCACTTTGAATTCAGCACTGTTCCTTCACCATCACCAGCAAAATTAAGATAGCTTGAGCAGAGGCAAGTAATTATACCCATTATCTATAAAAAACAATTATATATCTTAATATATTAAGATGTTACTCTTGCAGTTTAAGATAATAACAGCTTCTGCTGCTAAACATCATTAAGTTTACACTACATAGTCTCAGAAATGAGAATAAACTCACATGATGAGCAAATTTAAAGAAAATTTATGATTACTAGTACTAGCTAATTTACTAGTCTTAAAACTGATCTTACAATGGAGAAACCTCTACAGAGCAACCAAATCTTCAGTTTCATAGAGCTTGGGTAGGATCAGTCCCTTTTATCCACTGGACTTCACAAAATATCACAGAGTGCCTCTAGTCTCAAAATTGTTTTGACCATTTAGAATCAGTTTAGTTAAGCAATATAAGGTGGAAAAGTCCACACTCAGTTGCAGGATTATTTTGCACTCTCTGATGGCAAATTACCCAAGACATGGGAAAACACCCTGGCAACAGGTATCCTGTCTCTCAACAGGCATCATAATATGAGCCAAACCTATAAGGCTTGCAAAAAAGGGCTATTGGACTTTTAACCTGACAGTATTTGCTAAACAAAACCCCAGAGTCAGAGCCACAATAAGCATCAATCTGGATGTGTTGAAGCTGTGGCAACTCTGCAGGAAGTTAATTCAACCAGAAAAACATAGTCTTTCTCAGATTGTCATATGTTACTTTAAGAATATGCAACTACAGATAGATATAGATGGTACAGATATAAATATAGATGATAGATATATCCCTGAGGTTTTTGTCTTATTTTCATTGTGATGGCTTACTCCAATCTGGTTGTTACAGGCAAAAACCTCTTCCTGACATAAACTTTCTTTCAAATCTAAAGGGAAATACTTGGCTTCATACAGCTTAAAGTTTAATTAGGTACCCTCTGGGACTTCTTCTGACCCAAAAATGCAATGCCTTCTAGGCAACCCCAAGCATTCACATACTAAATAGCCCTGTCAGCCAAGAACAGCAATCAGCCTGAGCCTTAAGGAAAAATACTGTGCAGAAATGTCTAAGCTCAGGTTGGAGGGCTGCAGAAGAAATCATCAAGGGTGTAAGAGCAAAAGGTAAAGGGAATGCTCCAGCTAATTACTGAATGAGAGACCTGAGTAGGCAAAAAGAAATGAAGGAGCCCATTCTCCACTCTCCTGGGACATCAGGCAGACCAGTCACCAGAGTGACACCAGTAATCTTTTTGTCATATTTCTTCAGATTATTATGCAGAATAAAGGGAGTAAAGGAAATTCAGACCCAAGTTTCAAAAAAAGTTTTCTGCAAGGATTACATCTGTAATGATATTTTAACAGTGGTTAAAGAGGACTATGCACTCACCACATATCAACTGGTTAGCCAAGACTTTGCTAATCCTGTTTTTCTGAGATGACTGTCAAAAAGTGTTGAATCCCTTCAGCAGGGTATTAATCCACCTATTACACTACCTCCTATGACCCATTCCCAGAACCTTGTATGAGCAAGAGTTCAGGTCCCCAGTGTCAGGGAGGTTTTTGATTCATTATTCATATTTATTATAAAAACTTTCACTGAAAACTTTGTCTTCTGGGAATTGAGGTCACAATCATATATAGGACTTTCTCTTCACTACTATAACTGAACATGTAGATAACTGAACATAGAAAAACAGAAAAAAAGTAGGGTAAATTGGTTTTACTTTAGAAGGAAGATTAAACATTAATGGAGCAGCATTTATCCAGGAACTGGTCAATTTTCTTTGCTTATTCTGGGATCAAACAAGTCTCATCTTCCTTGGGTTTCCCTTTGGAATTCTTCACACACATTAAATGTTACAACTCAAAAAACCCAATCCTTTCTTTAGCAGCAAAGACAAAAGTGTTCCTGGCTGCTTTACAGGGATTTAAATAGGACAGCACAAGGTGGAGAAAAGAGTTGTGAAAACATGCTGATTGCATTTTGATCTAATTTTTTGAATTCTGTTTTTAAGAGACACCAGTGTTTGAACTCCCAGAGGCACAGATACCTAGCTTCAGAAAACAAACCTCATCAGACATTAGACACTTCAGACTGCACAAGACTGAGAAGTGTGACTTTTGTAAATCCTTCTTATGTTCAGGATCACTAATGCCAGCAGGGAGTTTGCTCTTAGAATTAAGAAAGGTGAAATTACAAGGCAATTACAACACAGTAAAATAACTTTTAATCATTACTTAGGAAGACCAGGCTTCCCATGAGCACCCTTCCCTCTTAGCTGTCAGCTGAAAGAAAAAACTGGTTTGAAAACTATGAAAAAAACCACCAGATACTTTTCTTCCCACACTCCTCATCAGTGCCAAGATCTTTTGCACCTACACATCATCTCTCTTATGATGAGAAACTGCAGGAGCTGGGGCTGTTGAGTCTGAAAAGAAGACAGAGGGGATAAAAATGCATAAAAATGTCTCGAAGGTGGGTGACAAGAGGATGGTGCCAGACTCTTTTCAGTGCTGCCCAGAAGCAGGAAAATGGCCATAAACTGAAACACAAGAAGTTTCACCTCAGCATGAAGACCTTCCTCACACCGAGGGTGGCAGAGCACTGGAACAGGCTGCCCAGGGAGGTCTTGGAGTCTCCCTCTCTGGAGACATTTCAACCCCAGCTGGATGTGTTCCTGTGTCACCTGCTCCAGGCAACTCTGCTTTGGCAGGGGGGTTGGACTGGATGATCTCCAGAGGTCCCTTCCTACCATACCTATTTTGTGATTCTGTGATATTGCAGGATCCTTTTACCTTAAGGGCAGACTCTCTTACTGTCACGAAGTCCACAGAGCCCACAGCAAAGTGCAGGGTGTGGCC
Organism: Ptilonorhynchus violaceus; assembly: GCA_013397565.1. Taxonomy (NCBI): domain Eukaryota; kingdom Metazoa; phylum Chordata; class Aves; order Passeriformes; family Ptilonorhynchidae; genus Ptilonorhynchus; species Ptilonorhynchus violaceus. The sequence continues at coordinate 2,165,662 of VZRJ01006789.1, forward strand.
AGACCTCAGCAGCCAAGGCATCTCCCTTTCTGGGATATTCACAAGAGATGAACAGAGCCCAAACTCCCAGACCAGGACTGAAGATAGAGGGACCATCTGATTAAACAAACAATTACAAATGAAACACATTTTAAAATGCACCTTTTTTTATCTTCTGACTGCAACTGCAATTTTTCACATGGAAGCTGGGGAAAAGATCAGGCTGTGGCCCCAGGCAGTCACAGAAGATGTGTATTATGGGAAATATGCTTGGGGTGACAGTTATACTCACACTTTCTCCAGAAAAGCACTTAATTTACTAAACATATTTGACATCTCGGTTTGTTGGCAATGCAGATCATTCCTCCCAAACAGCCATGTGGCCCTGTGAGCCTTGACTACCTCTTTGATGCCAGCTCTTCCTCAGAGAACTCCAAAATGGAAGTGATGAATGAGCTCCTGTCAGGTGCCATTCCCTGGGTGGCCTTGAATCCATTCAGTTATCTGTTACACTGCCAGCCCTGACAGTGATGAACACAAGGCAGGCAGCTGACAACACCACTACCCATTACAAAAAAAAAAAACGATGTGATTCTGTGAAAAAGGTATGATTGCCACAATTCGATGCTTCACTCACGCTGCCTTCAGAGGACCTGCTTGGGGAGGGAATAATGAAGTCTGTTTAGGCAATTAAGTGGAACAGGATATCCAGCATCTCTTGGCTCTATCCACTAGAGCTGAGCATCAGGCTGCCCAGGTGCATTTCTTTTTCTTTCGTTTAACTGTCTGTGGTTCACATTTATTGCAGACAGGGGTTCCAATGGGTTTTTCACACAAACAACAACCACAGAGCAGTCTAATGACACTTCTATTTTCACGTGCCATGGACATGGTGTCTCTGCTAATCAAGGAAGAGCCTCTCAAAAGTATGAAAGCTGGGAAGAATTGCTAGCCCATACTCTTGCAATTATGACAGACCACAGAGCAGCCTGGTTTTCTCCATAATTCTGACATTTGAGGAAAGGTTCCTACACATAAACTGTTCCTCCGGGAACTGTCTATTCTTTTGTCTCCAGCAGTCACACATGGCTGTTTTTATACCTTAAAACAAAACACACACCACTGCACTTCTGTTTCAGAGTCACAAGAGTCTCACCCTGAAAAACTTTTGTTTAAACCACTATGAAAGAAAATCAGGGAGTTCTGCTTTTAAACTAAAAGTCTGTTTTGGTGGCATCTTTTCATTTTCCACCACTAACACATAAAATCCAAAACTTAGAAGTGTGTCGATCCCCACATGTTACTTCAGTGGTTTTTTTAAAAAGACCAATGTGATTATTTCTCACTGACTCATATTTCCTATGCTCTCACATTCTGCACCACAGAAAACATATCACACTGGAGAATGAGAAATTGCAAAATAATTCTAGAACAAATACCTTTTCAAACAAATTCCTACATTTGGATTTTGCTCAAAGCTCACTGTTTTTGTAGAAAGTTTAATGAAATGCTTTTGTTTATTTTCATTTTCCCAGAAGAGAGAACATTCATAATGTTGGGTTTATCCAACTGATACTAACCTTTTAAACAAAGGCATTTACTTTTAATCAGCAACTTGAATTCTGTCTATAGTCACTGAAAAAAAAAAACAGCTCCAAAAAATAATTGCATCATAGAAACAACTTCATCTTAGAAACCTGCCTTTAGATGGACCAATCCCTCGAGGTGCTCCTCTCCTGTCCTTTACTATTGAGAGAATCTGCTGTGGATGAGACATCAAAGTTTGCTTAATAGTAAGGCAGATATCAAAGTAATGAGTAACATAGTGCAGTGGCCTTTCCTTTGTTGTCTCACATCAAGGTACCAAAATTAGAGTTGACTAAAAAAAAAAATATATACTTTATTTCAGGAAACAACTGCCCCTTCATTAAAAAAAAATATTACAGCTCTTGAAAATTCTGTTTAAAAACAGAATATCCCCTGCCCTGAAAGCAACAACTCTACTTCTCCTGTTCATGCAGGATAGGCCTTCAGGCATTGAAAGAAGTACAATGCAGAAAGTACTGTTGACAAAAGATTTTTGCAGAGGGAATGCAAAAGACCCAGTGGCAAAATGATCTGTACATTTGCAGCTTTAATTTTCTTTTAGTTATTATGTCAGTTTAATACAGCAACATATACTGTTTTATATATACTTTATATATAAAGTTTTGGTCTAACAGGTTCAGCTCTCAGTGCTGAGACAAACTTGCAAGGCTCCACGAGGAAGGTTTGTGTTTCCAGTAGTCAGCCCCCAAGCTGTTCAAACCTAGGACAGCCTGATCCTACAAATTGCATTATCCTCCCCTGTGCCCACAGCAGAGACTCTATTTTCTGCACTGATTTGAAATCATCTCTTATTTAAAGGGAGGAACAAGGAAAAAGGCAGCAATCCACCAGATGGGTGCTGCTGAGAACATAGTACAGAGGATGTTCACCACTGGATTAACATCTGGCAGACAGTTCTCCAGTGAGGATACTGAGTAAACCCTGTTTATGGCAGTGGCAAACTTGGTTCTCAGACTGTAAGTGAAGGTAGTATAGAAAGAGTGTAAATAGAAATGCTGACTCTTTTTGAGTTGGAAGGCACAGGAGAAATGGCTTTGACTGCTGATAAGCTACTGGATGTGAGGTCCACAGTACAATTAGAGAACCAAGTCAACTCTGTTCTCTCAGCCTAAAAAAGGCAACCAATCGATATTTATATTTTTATTAGTTGGATACATTACAGGAGAAAAAGAACATCATAAAAAAGAGTTACCTTCAAAACAACTAAATCTTTAACTACTCAAGGTAAAATACTGCAAGCAGTTACTGGACTTGGCTGGTCAGTAATAAGCAAACAGCAGAAATGCAGAAAAAGAGAAAAAATAAATTATTAAAAGGGTTTTCTTGAAATGCCAGGTCCATAAATAAATGTTAGGTGCTAATGACCACAAAAATCACATCCAAACCTGACACTCAGCATCTTGAAAATAAATAATGGTTCTTTGGAGGTCCTCCCACAGGGCCAAAGGTACAGACATGTCAATCTCTCCTGCCCAATTCCTAAATAAAAACATATCAGCAGATGCTGACAGGTATAGAGAGCTGCAGCTACACCAGGAAATGACACCTGCCTCAGACCGGTGGCACAGAGTATGAAAGGAAGATATTCAAGACTTTACCCTGCCCATAAGCCTTTCCAGCCCTCTCCCATGGCCCATATCCAATGGAGGCCTCCTCCCTCTCCGTGCTACTCCCCACAGATGCGTCTCAAAACTCTTCCAAGAGGCCTCCAGCATGGAAGAGTTCATGACACACACACAAACACTGTTTTCCAGTGGTTTATCATCATTGCCTTTGAAAAAGCTTTCCAAATGTTTTATCCAAATTTCAGGTTTGAAACAAATCTACTCTTCTGCTCATTTTGTTATCAGGTCTGTTATAAACTTAAGTTCCTTTACAATAGAATACTGGCAGAATAAGGCAGTGTTTCACACACAACACAACACCCATGGGTTTTTTTATATTCCCACAGAACAACCTATGTGGTCTGAAGCACCACTCTGACAAGTAGTCTGGAGAAAGCCATATAAACACCTTCCAAGAACAAAACTATGTAGTCTGAGATTTCTAAGAAATAGAAAGCCTTGCAACTTCTACACAAATAAGTTGGTTTTGGCTCTGTGGGAAGTTTTTGTACTCTGACAATCCACTGAGGGTGAGCTCTCCTAAACTCAGAGCTAACTGAAGCTTTTATGTAATTCCTAGAGTCAAATTAACATCTGGTGTAAATACAGAAGATAAGGATAGATGGCTGCTCCTTCAGCATTCAAAAAAAAAAAATCAAACTTCTCACTTCAGAGCTAGCTGTTGAACTTCATGCCTTTTACTGAAAATAGCCACTGAAGTTTAAGTAATCTACACGTATTTCCACCACCTTTCTATCCTCTAGTGACAAATAAACTTCTTCATTTGCAAGTTCTCTGTAAAGCATAGAGCTGATTAGACAAGAATGAACTGTCAGTGTCAATACTACAGCCAAAAATTCATCACTCCTGCTAGGACTCTTATTTGAGCTAATCAACTCACAGTAGCATCACAAACTCCAAGAGTCAGACCCAGAAGCTTCCGGTGCTTCCTAAAAATTATTCTGATCAACAGACCAGGCTAACCAAAGACGGGAGAAAGACTCACAGCTTGCTGCTAAATTACAAAGGTAATTCACTTCTAATGGTACAAGCCCTTAAAATAGAATTAACCCTATGTGCTGGTTTGAACGTGAACCAGCAGGAGGAATAAACCTCAAACAAACCTTGAGAGAGAGTTTTTAGGTCAGAGGTACAATTTTAATAGAGAGGTTACAATAAATGCAGTAATAGAGAAACAAAACTGGCTTAAAACCACAAGGTCAGAGTACAACCTGATATCCTGTTGACCAGGGTGGAAGCTGTAGTCCAGTTAAGGAGTGGTCCTGTAGGAGGTCTGGAACTGTGGGACGTTCACCTCCTGTGCTGGGAATCCAGTGGTCTCTCTCACTCCCCCGGCCTTTTTATGGGGTGATTCTTAACTGGTGCCTCCCCCAGGGGCGGGGATTTCCACAACAGGAACGATGTAATCCTATGAGTCATAGGATATTCCTAGAGTTCTATTGGTTGGTGCCTATTCAGTTGGTTGATGGGCCATTAGGAGAGGTAATCCTCTCAGGATGGGTGGTGCTGCTGTTTCCCCGGGGAGTAATCACAGTGAAAATAAGAAACAACACCCCACCTCACACGGTCTGCCTCTCCTCAGCTCACAGCCTGAGGGACCAGGTGTGTACCCAGCTGCTGTGAATGACCCATGGTTAACCAGCTTATCAAGGAATCATGTGGATGGTGATAGAATACATACCTTGGTTAACCCAGGGCACCCTAGCAAAAGAAAGGAGAAAAATGAAAGTTCTCGGAAGAGCCCTGCCAGTGCACCAGCAGGGTAAAGACAAGCATTGTTTTCGTTCACTTTTATCTCCCACCCCATAAAAACTGAATGCAACTCCAACAGAGGGAGAGGTGTTTAAATGAAAATCCAGGCTTGTAGCATCTCCTGACGAAAATATATGGTGACTCAAATTACTGCGGCATCCTACAGCACCAGCCATCCCACCATCCCTCAATGCAAGGGCAGACAGTAGCACAGAGATGCTTCCACACCAGGAGCTGAGCCCTTGGAAAGCATAGCCTGGGCTGCACAGAGCTTCTTACACCTCTTTTACTTTTTGAAGATTATATATTAGGCGTGAGAACTTGTTTCATTAGTCAGGCAATGATCTGCCCTTGTTTGTGAACATATTGGGCCTTCAAAGTTTACTGTTCTTTGAAAAATCACTCATCAAGGTAAGATTTGGAGACTGAAAGGAAACTCTAAGCTAGTTTGTTGGTGGTGTTTTGGGGGATATTGGGGGTTTTTGTCCTGCTTTTCTCTCCTCTTTGATTCCATGGAGCTCTTCTGTCAGAGATTGCATGTGTCTGACTACCACTTACGCACACAGAGGTCTAACTAGTGTGGTCCTGCAGGGGAAAATCTTTTACTTAAAAAAAAAAAAAAGATAAAAAAACTAGACTCAGAACAAAGCACTTGTTTAACTTGATGCCCAAAGTGCCCTTCTTTTCTCATACTGTATTGTGCTACTGTTAACTCCTAGCAGAAGAACAGATATTTCAGGAATCACTTCAGAGTTACTTCCACAATGACGGATGACCAGTCAAAAGAAACATCCAGAAAGCAATAAGCTGTAAAAAAAAGGGGAATGCACTGAGCCTGGTTCAGGATTGCCTAGCTGTTCCTTTCAAATTTCTTTCATCACTGCTGTGGCTGGAAGCACTGCAGGGTGAGAACAGGAGAAGACCTTGTGCAATATTTGGAGGTGGTGATGGGTAATCCGTATTGCCATTGGTACTAACCTGAGGATAAAAGATTTAAAGAATTGGCAACCCAAGGACTCAGGTGAGGGGGGTGTGAAAGAAAAAAAACAAGAAAGAACAGTGAGATTTATGTAAACCCACTGGGAGTGCACTGGAAATTTCTGTGATGAAAAATTGAGATGGCTTTGAAAGAGACTTTATTGAAGAAAAAAGTCAGTGTTGTGTAAAGGGAAAGAGGTTAGCTGGGTCTGTCCTGATTTTCCCTGTTCTTTCCCTGAAAGTGTGCACATTGCTCTGCGAGTCTCCAAATCTTGCTCTGAAGTGAGACATCACAAGGAAGGGAAAACTTTTTGGGATTTGATTAACTTGTGCTGCTGTTAGTGTCAAAACCTAAGGCAGTTTATGTATGCAAGGATGAGGGAGAAAAAGACGCCAGCACAGGATAGACTTAGCTTATGTGGAAGCATGTAGACAAATATGCCTCACTACAAAAGCCTGTGCTGTCAGAGCAATGCTGATACTCCCAGAAAAGACTCAGCCCAACACCAGCTAAGCAATTGCATGATAGTGCTCTTACATTCCTTCCACGATCTCAATACAGGCAGGTTTTATTCCCAGCCTTCATCCTGTTTTGGGTATAGCAGAAACCTTTTTCATTCTGGAAGATACAGAATTGAGTTCTGACTAGAAATGCCTGCCAGTGAGGGTATAGAAAAGCAGAGAAACAGCGTCATGAACTATGAAAGCAATAATGGAATTTTCATACCGTAAAGCAGACGTGTCTGAATTTGGTTATTTAACACATACATCCCCATGACTCTCTTCTATCTTCTGGTGTGCATTTCATGCAGAAGAACATATTTAGTGTTTGTTATATTTTCCCACTGCAGACCATTGTTGTGGTCACAAGAGGAAGGTATACTTTGCACTTGTCCTTTTCCCTTTATGCTAGTAATTGTTGGAGATTTCTGTTAAAAGACACCACAAGCTGTGATGTCACTGATTCTCAATAATTTTGATGCTCTTCTGCTGCGCATACCCACTTCCCAAGATAGCATGAAGGCATCTCATATCAAACAATGTCAAAACTAGAAAAACTTTACGCCACTATAAAAAACTTAAAGCTGTCTGGCACTTGAAAGCAATTTGATCCCTTTGCTGCACTACTCATTACTGAGCCCATCCAAAGAGAATCAATTTAGTTTCCACCCTGCCTACTCTACTGAATCTCTCACTCCACATGATTTTCACGATAAATACATTGCGAAAGAGAGCATGGGTTTACGTCATGTCACTCTGTGATAAGCATAAATCCACTTGCATAAAAGTAGGCATGAGATAGTTTTTTCCCATGTATAGCTGGGGACTGCTTGTCATCTTCATTACTTGGCCTGAATGCATACAATGTTTAAAAGTAAGAAAACCTTCCTCACTGTGACTGGCAGAATACTACTGATGGAAGTTTGTTTATACTACGCTTCATTTAGCAATATCTGCTGACAAATCAGGACTCTTTCTCCCTCTTACTTGCCATCAATGTCTCCATCAAGGTGTGTGTAACAGAGTCCCAATTTACCAGAAGACTATACAGCAGAAGGCAGTTCCTCGGAAGGCTCTCTCCCTCTGCAAGACATACTAAATACAATAAATTTACATTTTCTTCTGATTTATGGCACTAATAAAATACATATAAGAGAGTTCCTGCTCTTAACAATTCATCTGATACACCTCCAGCAATGCCAAGCATGATATAACAACACCTTTAAGCAAGTCCCAATCAGGAATGTAATTCTGGGACTGTTGGGTTCAGTAGCAGGGGTTGGTAGAACCAAATCTAATCCTTTTACACTGAGTTCAATGGAATTAGCCTCTTATTGCTCTGAGAACTGGGTTTTGCCAGAAGCATGGCCAACGGTGTGACCCCATGGAAGAGCACAGAACCAGGCAACACAGGAACTGAATCAGCAGGATTTACCCCACCTGTCCAGAAGACTGGCTCTCTGATACACAGACTTTGAATGCAAATGCAGGTTTCTCTGAGGTACAATACTGTCCTTTTGAAGCACACCAAAAGGTATTTATGGCAGAGAGTAGAGCCCATGTGGTAATTGGATCTCAGAGCAAAGCCTTCAGTCATTCAGCATGTAGTGAGAGGACAAAGAGGAAAGGTTTCCAACTGAGAGAGGGCAAGTTTAGATATTAGAAAGAAATTCTTCACTGTGAGGATAGTGAGACACTGGAACAGTCTTGCCCAGAGAAACTGTGGTTGTCCCATCCCTGGAAGTGTTCAAGGCCGGGTTGGATGGAGCTCTGAGCAACATGGTCTAGTGAAAAGTACCCCTGCACACAGCAGAGGGGTTGGAACTAGATGGTCTTTAAAGTCCCTTCCAACCCGAAGCATTTGTTACTCCATTGTTACTCCAGCTGATTACACTGATATCTTTTACCACACAGCTCCTGTGAGGCTGCTTGCCCTTTTCCAGGCAGACTGAGAAAACTCGGGTACAGGTTAAGGAAACAAAGGAACCAACCACAACTCCTATCCAGGAATCCATGTCTTGCAACAATCCTACCCAGGAGAAGAGCTGAAAAACAAGTGTCAGTCACGGTATTATGTAAAGAGACACCAAAGGACAGTCTGACCACAGACATAAAACAAAAATTGTGTATTACAGAGTCTTTTTTATTTTTTGCAAGTTGCATTTATCAAACAGCACTAATTTACATGAAGATGTGTCTCTGCCTAACTCATTGGGAGGAGGGAAGACTGATTAGCATTGGGATGAAAGAGGTTGTCTCAAAATCCCAACAACATTTAGGTGGGGGCCTCTGAGGACTTCAAGCAGGATTTGGAGATTAGAGTGTGTCCTGGAGTGATCTAGTCTATTCCATGATCCTCTGCTTATGCCCAAAAATTGTTATTGTTTTCTGTTTCTACCCCCACCCCACCCCCAGCTGGTAGCATCTTTTGACTACTGGAAGCTGAGCTGAATGGGCTGCTGCTCCAAGATTGGCAGGAGTGGGATCGCCAGGAGTGGAGCCGCTCCATCCCAGCCCAAGCCCCAGGGAGCCAAGCCAGGGAGAGCAAGCACATCAAAAGGCTCCAGCCCAGCTGCTTCACCTGCCGTGACTGCCATGGAGAAAAGGTCAACACCACGTAGCCACTGGGATTTTCCTCTGCTGCTGGACTGCTCTGTGGAGGGGGTTTGCTGCCCTCTGCATGGAAAGCCAGTGCCATTTTTGGACCACGTGTTGGGAAAGGTATATTCCTCCTGCACTGCCCCCACTCTCTGGACACTTTTTGGGTTTTTGTTTCTGTGTGTGCGTGTGGGGAAGTGGGTCCTGATGGTTTAGTGCTTAACAGTTTTTTACCTTTTTTTCCTGCATTGTTGGCGGGCCATTCTGTTTGTTAATAAAACGTTTAATTTTTTTTCCACTTTCATCTACTAGTACTCATTCCCTATTTGTGGAAGGAGATTGTTGGAACCCTTTTGGAGAGAAGCATTCATTCCAGAGGGTCCTCTCTTAAGTTTATCTCAAAACCAAGACGAAATTAGAGAAGATTAAAAGAACACTCTGAAGACCCAAACCAGCATGTAAACAAACAAATAAACAAACAAAAATGGTTAGAAATTCCTAGAATGTAGACTGTAACACTTATGCTCTCTCTGTGACACAAGAGACTGGCTACCATATGTGAGGCAGGGTAATAAATACATTAGAAACACATCAGCATTTGAGAGGGCTCCTTATATTTCCATCTTGCATTAAAACATTGCTCTTGCTCAGTTCACACCTTTCTTTCACAGAGATATCTCATTAGCTTTCCAAGAGACACAAAGTAGAAGGCCATTCCCTCGACCTTGAATCAGTTCAGCCATATAAGGCATTATATGTGCATTTTCCATATTCTACATGATCCTCTACTGAGTTACCTCTTTTTTAAATAGCTGCAACTTTTCTAGTTACTGGCAAATTTTGATTACACCAGTGTTATGATCTGCTCTAAACACAAAAAAGCAGAGGGAACTGACTCTCTGTGAATAAAGTGGAAAGAACCCTGAAGGTTCAAATATTCCCCAAAAACACGATTAAAACCAAACGAGGTTAAATGTTGATACCAAAAAAAATTGATATATTCTATTTAACAGTAGAAGAGAGAGAAAGAAAGAGAAACAAAGAAATAGAAAAAAAGAGCTGGGGGGGGGAACAGGAAGAGTGACAGAGATTAAGTAGAAACATATCACCCCTCCCAACGACGTCTTGTTGCTCCCCTCCATCTGGTCTTCCTGGTGGTGAGGATCCCCCAGCGCCAAAAGCGGAGAATCCATTGGATTTATATATGTTGAGGCCAGGTGGGAGCTCCCAGGTACCACCCCTGAGGGGGCCAGTTTGACACTGTCCCTTGCAAGAATGTGGATCTGTCGCACAATTTTGCATCACGTGCAGTGCTCTGGTGCAGGGTCTGGGGTGCCCTTCGGGGGGGCCTTTGATGGGCCATGACGCATGGGTCACCCAAGCTCAGGCAGGCAATGGACTGACTAGACACGAACAAATTTGGCTCACTAGATGTGGTGTCCTTCAGTCTGCTATTTCAGTTATTGCAGAGGATGAGGCACTGGGAAAAGCTCCTGGTGTATCTCCCAGCAGACAAAGAGCCTTCAGCTGCAGGAGGTGTTAACACGCTGCCATCCAAGGCAATGGAGGGTTGACAATTTATGGAGCTCTGCCCAAAGGCCTGGGACTTCCTGCAGGGTTATGGCCCATACCTTTCTATATTTTTTTTTTTTAGGCTATTTTACATAGATCCTACTTTTTTTCCGGATCCTACAACTACGAGTTATTCTGCATGTGGCCTCTGTTTTTTGCAATGCCTTAAAGAAATATAAATTCACAGGTAGCAAAAAGGGAAGGATTATCTTCACACCATCTCAACAAAAAGAGACAGATTTTTGACTGAAAGCCAAAATGCTGTGCCACAATGCCGCCCTGGAATTGAGCCCAAACCACACTTGCATGGCTTCAATGATATCATATCTACGCAGCAACATCATACTTTTGCTAGAGGGAAAGTGTAATGATAACAGAACTTTCTACCTAATTCATTCTGGAGATGTGCTTATTAGAGAAAGGTGATGCTGTTCTCCAGCTGGCTGTGAGACAGGCAAGGACTCTTCACATTATGCTGTGAGGATGGGGGTCAGTTGCATTACCTAAAGTGTCTGTAGTTTACGCTTTTCAATTAGGAGGTAATCGGCACGCCATTACAAGTAAAAATTGTTGGAATGACCTTTGGACTGTTTTTTGTCTGGTGAATCCCCAGAGGCAGCTTGACTGAAGGAATGAAAGAGGAATGAGCTGAGGTAGGCTCATGAAAAATAAGAACAATTATCACACTTATTATCTGATAACTAATCATTTGCCATTAATCCATCACAAAACACCCACTTCAGGTAAAAGCCTGCAGCACGACTTCCTTTTATGCATCCCCGCTTATTGCCTGGTATTTGCGCAGAAGGAACATAAAAGGACTGTTTACTTGGAAGCAGAGAGTCGCCTCTGCGTCCTTGATCTTTTCAATAAGGGAAGATGAATTATGGCCCTCATAGAAGCAGCAAATTGATTCTTCTGACTCACTGCTGCATGTTTAAGTATCAGAGCCCCATTAGGAGAAAAGGCACTAAACGCTCTGACTCTCTCACTCAGAAAAGACTTCAAAGCCCTTCAGATATTACACAGATTATTCTCCTTTTTTCGTGGGTAAGTGCTTTAAGATACGGGACAGGTGGTCCAATTGTTTCTGAATTCAGTGTCTGAACAGCAGAACCCAGACTCCTGGGCCTGCTCTCGGTTTTCTCCAGGGACTCCCATGTTTGCTGCTCCCCACCTTGTGGATCCTCATCCCTGACACACACACGGGGATATTATGTTATACATATTAAGGAAAGCTGCACTGATAACCTTTGTCCTTAGGGTCCATCAGCTGCTTCTGCACAGTCAGATGACCTGTAACTGATGCAGGGATCAGGGACACTGGGCTATAGCGAATAACTTTTTGTTTCTGTCTAATTTTATTCTCTCTGCATTTGTGAATGGAGCTGTTTGCTTTCTAGAACCCTAGATGGACCCCTACATAAAATGTTCAGACTTTTCAGTTAAGTATTACCATTCGTATTAGACAACCAATCCCAAGGGAAGCAGCTGGACTAATATCAAAGAAGTCAGTACCAAAGCCAGCACAGAACCAGATTGTGTGGTTCTGTCCCTGCCATGGTTATCTGGCATACAGAATTTTTGGAATGACCTTTGCTCGAATAAAGTCAGTGTCTTGAGATTAAGCCCAGAGTAAGAACTAGCTAGAGGTGAGGCAGCTTTGCCATGTGTTAACAACTGAAGGAAGATAATCAGGAATTTGAAGGCAGACAACACTGCTAAAGCAGATGGGCTGGTCCTGGTTGAGAAAGACATTTCTTCTGCTGCTCCTTGCTTGTGGTATTATTCATTCTCACATTAAAATCCAGCTGGGCAAACACTGAAGCAGAAGGAAGCAGACATTGCTAAAAGCCAAAATGTGGGGGGAAGAAGGTGTGGAAAGGAGGAAACATGATCTGGTAGAGCACTAAAACCTGAGCAGTTCCTGCTTGGGGCACTCTCTCTCTAGGGAAGTTCTGTGTCTCACAGCTCTGTCATTGATGGGGCTCAGCTGCAGCTGGGATCTGAAAGTACACAGCATCTCCCAAGAAATTTCCAGCACCCATATAGTCAAGCTGGGAAGTAAAGAGCATGAAAAGCTTCTATATTTAGTGTTACATGCACATACACATGAGGAAAGATGACAACAATGCAAATTAAAGGCTAAAGCTTACTTTCATAAAACAAAGAACTGATGATTGAGACAAGTAAAAAAGAAGTATATAAAATCGTGAAGCATGTGCTAGTCCTGCTAAATGGAGCCCCAGGATCACAGTTTTTAAAGGTACAGTAGAAGGTATAGCTAATGGAAATTACTTCCTAAAACTCTTTGAGAAGAGGCCCAGTCTCGAATGACTGCGGTGAAGGAAATAAACTCTCCACCCTTAGGAAGGAAAACTTAATGATTGAAAAGACCAGAAAATAGAAATTCACATTCCAGTCACTGACAGATGTGCAACTGCAGCAACTTTGAAGTGTGGTGGGCAAAAACAGAAATAATAATGTGGACAGAAAAAAACCATGAGCAATGTTGCTTAATAGGGGGTGGGAGTAACAAACACTGCCCAAACCCTTTCCCCTTGCCATCCTGATTCCATCAGTTGCATTACCAAAAACATACTCCATCATTCATTAAGGTAGAAAATATTTATAAAACACCAGAAGCAAAAATTATAAGCTGTATCTCCTTATCTTTCTACCTATCCTGTACAATCCCTTGAATACATTTGGATTATTTAATTTCTATTTTCAGTGTCAGACATGCCACAACATTTCTGGTTTCATCCTCCTCAAAATTAACCACGCAGGACAGTGAGTAATGCAGTGAGTAATGCAGCCACCAGATGCTGAGCCAGCAAAGAGGATGGAGCATTCTCTCAGATATTCCAGTGTTAATTTGAAGTTTAATTCCAAATAAAATCTTTACAGCAAAGGAAATAAGAAGAAACTTGGATTAGATAGAGCTACAAAATTATAGATTAGATGAGACTGCTTGTTTTCCTTTCTTACAATTACCTGATAATTAGAAGAGAACTAAAATTACAACCCTTTTCGTAAGACCAGGACTTCCAGCACCTCTCTGCTTCAGCATGCAATTCTAAAATGGAGACATAACACTTGTTTGTGTTGAGGAAAATATGTTCAGATGTTACCAGCTGGGCAAGAGTAGGTGTTCCCTAGCTCAGCTGGATGCAACCCTCCGGCCTGCAACCACTGAAGTGAAAAACAGGATTTGGTCTGATATGCCAGCACCTGCCTGGTACTCCTGACATCATCTGCTCAGCAACCCCAAGAGCACAAGCTCTTCCAGTACCCTCAGGAAGAATTCCTTATTACTCTCTTACGCTGGCTTAGACAGTAGTAAATGACTGGAAAATATCTATATGGATCTAGAAGCACTGCAGGTGACAAATCTGCAACCAATTGCACTTTTTGCCTCACTGCATATTTCTTCTCTATGTTCTTTTAACCTGCCTGTCAGGCAGTTTGCTCTGCTTTTAGCACTACGTGTAAAACAGGACTTTGAAAAACTTCTGTCCAAGGATGACAGCTTTCAAATAATGAAGGGATGTGAAACTTGCAAGCAACATTTAATAAATCTCTGTATTCTTTTAACCAATACTTAAGGCCAAATGGAATAGAAGTCGAGTGTGAGACATTGTGTATTTTTGGATTGCTCCCAGATTGCTGCTGCAGCCCCAAGATTATGCACTCCTGGTTTTCTATGACAGCTTAACAGAAGAATCCTTAGATCTACAAAGCCACAGAAGGAGCAGGGCAGCTCCAGCTCTGCCCCTCATGCTATGATGGTCCACCTCATGCCTGGGGCCATGCTTGGAGCACAGTTGCCTCCTTCCATGCCTTGTGGGTCTTCACAGCCTGGCTGCACCGGAGATCCCTGAGGCTGTGGGTGAAGAATGGGCTCCTCTGAGTATCATCTCTCATTCCCCTCATCACTAGAGAACTAGAATCAGCTCTTTCAAAGACCTCTCTGACAGCCTAGAAACCACTTAATGCACTCCATCAATCCTGCAGGAGGCTTGTGTCAAACAAAACTCACTGGCTGGGTTCACGCACCGGTGAAGAACCAGCAGAATCTTTCCCCTGAGCGGGGTCCACGCGCACCACCTGCTAAAGGGGAAAAGATGAGCATGGACCTCATGCAGCTGCACACACACACACATAAAGACACGACTTTCACGACGCTCTTTTCAGTGTAAACGGTAACCAGGCATCACAGAAAAACTAATCCCAGGCATGTGCAGCACCTCAGTGGGGAGAAAACACCTTGGACTTCTCTCTGTTGGCAAAAAGTTATTGGTAGTGGATGGAGAAGGGTCCATCATCTGCTTTTCATGTTGAAGTTGTTTGAGAGCAGCCTGATTCATCAGTAAAAAAGTTAAACATTCTGAGGATGTGAGGATGTGAAGAACACTGTTTTCTGACAGAATGTGGCACTGGTGAGGATGTGGCATTAAATATACCATTTATATTATTCTGTATAGATATATTTGGTTTGCCGTGCTTAATCCTGCAGGACAACGCCATATAAAGGCCAAACTACACCTATATATCATCTGTTCAACATACACCAGTGACCAAGTCTGGGACTAGGATTGGATCCAGCCACACCCAGACTCTTCTCTGAGGAGGAGTTTGGAAAGCAAGGCGGTCCTTTTCTGAACCTCGTGAAGCAATGGGATGGTCTCCTTGATAAACCTTGTCCAAAGGTTCCATTCTGCCCATGACATCATGCAGAGACTGCACTGGTGCCTCCTGCTTTGGTCTTCTCCTGACACGATCATGGCGTTAGCTCTAATTGCTGCTTTCCATTAGCTACGTGTCTTACATTAACTGCTGTGTTTTACAGAGAAACATTTCTGTTATGTCTACCCTGCCTGAATCTGACAGAAGCATAGTCCAATCATCCCTGGAAACCTAAAAGTCGTTATTCTATTATCTCTCCATTTTTAACAAGGCTTATCAGTGTAAACACACACTTCCCTCCAGAAGTATATTGAATGATGCAAAAAAGTTGTCTCCTTTTCATTCTGACTATAAAACAGTGCATGGGATTCTACTTATAGGTTCATTGTTGCTGAGTTCCTTTTTCACACCACTCTCTGCATGTTTGTTATGGAAAACAAGCTCTGCTCAAGCAGAGCATGAAGGAGCAATCCTGCCCTCAGGTGTGCTCTCACTCCTTTGTAATAAGGGCTTTTATGTAGTGCATTGCTGTCTCACACTAACTTCTGTGGCCAGTAAGGAAAGGGGTCTTTCCTTCTGAGTCCTCTCACATTTCTCACACATCTGCTCTGAAGAAGAAAGGCACCCAGCCTATTTGAATCAATTCCCCATAGGCACTGCTTCCTACTGCTGGTCTGTGGTCCAAGGCATAAAGGTTACGCCCGTCCCGTTTATTTTCCTCAGGAATGAAACCCCCACTTTTAATGTTTTCCTCCTGAGAGGAGAAAAGACCTTTGGTTGCAGAAAAATACACTAACTGCACCATTACTGCCGAGGAGTCAAGTCCTCACTGCTTTGAAGAGGTGTGTGAACAGCTGGCCTCCTCTTTCTGCCCAGAAGCTGGAATGCCTCATTTTGTGCTGCTTACACTAGTTGCTTTCAGCTGCTCCTGATGCTTATGATACATATGCCAGTTAAAGTACACTGTAATAGTTCCTTTTGTTTCATAGAAAGACCTATTTCCACCCAGAAGCCATTTAACATGCCACACCAAGGAATGCCACACACGGATTCAATATTCCATATGTACCTATAGCTCTAGCAGGCTAGAAAAAATCTTTTATAAACATATAGTATGCCTTCATTATTGAAGTAGCTCATGACCTCGTTTATGATACTCAGTTTAACTGATGTAGCTCATTATTACTTTTGTAGCTCTGTTCAGAGATGTTCTTCCTACTCCATGTATATAAGATGCTCAGCCAATCAAGTAATTTGAATAGCCAAGTATTCTTTAATTTCTGTTCACATACTTGCACATCTTTATTCCTAAAATAAAACCCTGAGTGTATAGGGGTGTGTGGGAATACTGTGTTTCTATATTTCTTGCCTTTTTGTGTACAGGCTGTGTTTGCCTTTGGTTTAACAATTAAAGTTTTGAATGTAACCTGGAGTATAAGGAGCACTTTACAGACACTAATAGCCAGGACCTTAATGGCAGATGTTAATCCTTCAATCCACCTGCTTTACAAAGACAGGTGGCTGTGTATCAAAGCAGATGCCTGGAGAAACCCAGGGACTCCTGGAGTGTCTCAGGACTGGAGGTTGCTGCAGAGTGGAGTTACCTACTGCTGTCGCACATCTGCTTCCACCTCAAGTAACAGCAGGGATTTTAAAGGAAATTTAAAGCCTAGGGTCTAGACATTTTTATCTGCTGCCCTAAAAAAGATACTTTTATTCTGTGTTTCAGTATCTTCTGCTCTCTCTCCCTGTCCTGTATGACTGCAACACCAATGGAAAGAGTCCCTCTTCCATCTTGGATTCATAAAAGTGACATTTCTCCTCAACTATTTTTCTAGCTACTATAACTCGTATCAATTTTAAAATCGTATTTTAGTCAGGACAGCCTTAAAAATCCTGCTGGACTTCCCTGAAAGCACCTGCAAGGATATTTATGTATTCTTCTTTCCATGATGATATTTTTCATATTTCATTTCTTTTTTTACTATTTCTCTCTTCTGTAATCTGGCCGACAATTCCATAGAGCAAGCAGAGAGGAAGGAAGCAAGACCTAGCAGCTACAAAGTGTGGAATAAAATCTAAATATCTCCATTTAAAAAGCACTTTTCCTCTATATGTCCTTCAAGGTGTATTTTCTGGAGAGCTGGGTCTATTTTTAGCTTACAGTTTAAAAGGAGACCTTTTCTTGCCAATTGCTGGATGGTCAAGAGTTCAAAAGTTATTGACCAAGGAGAAGAGCAATAGCCCAAAACTGTTTCAGGTCTCATGACCCTGTTTCAGTGGAATGGATTCTTTTTGAGAAGCCCTGAGGATAACAAATTATATAGCAAAATAGACTCATTAAAACCGTGTTGCTGTAGAAAGGACCAGAAAGTGCTGTAATGATGATAGGCCATGTTTTTGCTCTACAATGAGCATAGGTCAGGTAGTGTTGTCTAATTCACTTGGAACGCAGTTGTTTGCATGTTCAGAACTCAGTTTCTCCACCAGGCTAAATACATGACTCCGAAACCTCCTGACCATTTAATCCCGGTGAACTCCCCTCACACCAATTACAATTAATTTGGGGACAATGTCAAGCAAATAAATATACAAACAAAAACCAAGCAGGCACCACTGCAGCTTTTCTCTGGCCTCTCTCAAAGAGGAAAGAGAACAAAAAGGAAGGGCTATTAAGGGAGTAACAAAGTAAGCAACCCTAATTTTTTAGGAAATTGCCTATGAAGCTCCTATAAAGCTGCAAGAAGGAGAATATGCTGACAGAGAGCACAATGTGGAGTTTCTTGCTTTTCAAAACCAAGGCTTGAGTGCTGGTGCACAAGCAGAATGGGATGCATTTGTTCTTCAGAGCCAGGGCAGCTGGGAAAAATATACAGGGTGCAGTGGCTTGGAAGAGAGGCTACAGGCTGCGGTGGCCTTGGATGTCACTTTTCCCAGCCTCAATCAACCTACAAAATGTCATTTCCTAATCCTTGCAGTAGCTGAATTAACACTGCAAAGCTTTCCAGGTTGGACAGAAGAGGAAGAGCAGAAGGCTTTCATAACCTGTTATTCCAGGGGTGCGGGTTTATGTGGCAGGGCTTTCGGCACGCAGACAAGCACGGCTGTAGCGAACGAGTAAAAAGTAAGGAATGTTTCTCCACTGCTGCTTCGAAGATTAAGGTTTGAAAATTCAAGTTTTAAGTTGCCTCTGACAAAAACTTTAGGAACTGCTTTATTGCAGAAAATGACCCCTCGGACCTGACACAGATCTCCCCCATCGCACTCTAGAAGTCAGCACTGGAGCCGTGGTGGTGGCAACCCCTTTCCTGTGCTTTTCGTAATTTTTCTGGAATTTTCCTACTTTTCTGGTTTTCTCTCTCTTTCTTTCCTCTTTTATAAAATGTAAAGTTGCATTATCACTTTGGATCCCAACATTTAACCTCATTCGTGTTTTAATCTCACTTTTGGGTGTGTTAAGAACCTAGTTCCTTTCCGCAGTTGTGGATCGAGGCAAACCTGCCTCTCCTCCCTTTAAGTGGATCAGAACAACGGCCAAACTTTTTCTGGAAGAGGTCAAGTTCATTTTCCAGACTTTGAAGCAGGTCCAAGAGAGAGAAGGTCCAAGAGAGCCTAAAAAGGAAGAAAAAAAAGAAATAAAAACTTTCAACATTCTGTTTTTAAAAAAAGCCATGGCCTTTTTCATTTCTCTGAACTTAAAAAGTCTTCTGTAACGTTTTTCAATCCCTCTCTTCCTGCAGCTCACGGTGACTGGACCTGATTCACACTCCCTGAAAACAGGCCCCTACGATTCTTTGGGGGGTTTTTTTGGTAAGATTTCTTTCTGTGGATGCACAGAAGCTCCTTTCGAGGAGCATCAAGCCCTATCAACCCTTTGAGTTTGCTGACATAAATTCATTCTGCATCCACAATGTCAGGCAGGTGCATGGCAATCCTAAAATCCACTTACTTCACACAGTAAAAAAAAAATTTAGGATTATTATTTCAAATATAGCTTTCCAGGTTAAGGCACATTAAATGCCAGACTGAAGAGTTTTATATTGACAGTGACAGCAGGATCTTAGTCCCTAGGGTTGGGTGTAGGAGTTTGGCAGCTCAAGACACTCAGACAGATGTCTTCTGCCTCCTGCCTTCAGCCATCCAAGTACCTCTGCTAGTTTGCTATTCTGGGCACCTGTCTGGTTTACTGATATGACAAGGCTTACAAAAATCAAGCAACTTAGAAGCATACTTTACCCATTTTCTCCAGTACTGGTTCTGTCCTAATAAAGACAGTTTGTTTTGTCAAATCAGGGGAAAAAAATAAGCCTAGACATCAGGGAAAATACACAGAGGACATCCTGCAGAGCCTGTGTGACAGACAGCAAACACTACATCCCAAATTTGTCTTTTGGCACAGCAAAGTAGTAACCAGAAATTTTGAAACTCAAAGGCGTATTTGGATTTAATCTACAGCATATGGACCTACATAAGGCCACTAAAGCAAGCATCTCCACAGAAAACGCCTCTTCTGCAGCTTTTCTGCATGCAGTTGACATTTATTTTTTTGATAGGGCATGTTTTCTCTCATTATTATGAACAGCACCAGGACTCTGTGTTACTTGTGTGGTAGCTGTGGCTCAGGTGATTTCAGCTGGATTCAGTTGCATATAACCATGGTAACAAGTCCAGAGCTGCCTGTTACTTTTATCGTGCCTGCATAGACATAAGAAGCAATGAATCTCTGCATTTGCTCATGCCCCTCATGTTCACACCTCAACACCTCATAATCTTTAGGGCGCTTGCCCTCGCTCTCTCTGAGGCAGTTTTGATGGTTCTGTCCCAGAGGTGCAAACTCAAGGAGGCTCACAGGCTTGGGCTGCCTCTCTTTATGTCTCTTCACCATTGGTAAGGGAGAGACAAATATCACTTCAGAGACCGGTAGCAGGTCAGGAAATCAAACCCAGTTCCCCGTCACTGAAGCCGGTGTTGTCCCCAGGCTCGATGTGCAAGTCCCACGGCAGGAGGCTGCTCCAGACCGTGGCCAGGCACAAGGATGGAGCTCTGAGCACTTCTGAGCGAAGGGGCCAGGGTTCCCACCTCATCTCCACCTCGTTAATTCCCACAGGCTGCCAAATCGTGTTCAAAGGGGATGGTTGTCGAAAGGAAGCTAGCATCACGCAGCTCACTGATATGTTTTCCTTCTTTAGCTCCTCTTCTCTTACTTCTTCGTCTTTTCACAAAAAATTCTTTAAGACTCCACATGAGGAGTAAATAAGCAGCCCCAGTTCATTCCACCTCCTAACAGAAGCTGCAAATACCATAGTCCCAGTCACAGACATTCTCTGATTTGGACTTTACGCTGAAGGGATTTATGTGCCTCAGCACTGCAAATGTATCTCTAAGGCGGACCATGTGTATCAGTTAATACTTCTGTACTGCCCACCTGGGCTGAGGAATCACCACATCCCCTGTGAGCAATTCCGTAGTTACCTATAATGATCTCATTACCAGGCAGCTATTTCAATTTTATCTAGACTTTCATATTTCTTGAAGCAAAAAAGAAAACATGCAAAGGGCATTCAAAACACCACCACCTCAATCAAACTCCATATTGAGGGACTCCGCTGCAGGCCAGCATAAATAGAAAAAAGAAAAAAGATTATCATCCACCTACCTGAGCTGTCTTATCCGGCTTCGCTATCTCAGTCCATACCTAAGATTGGCACAAGCTGCTTCCCAAACGTGGTATCCAAGTGATACAGTGAAGTTTCCACCAGAGTTGTGCAAATGCAGCACTGCAGCCTCAGAGGATGTTATGCCAAGATTTTCCTTCCATTTCCATGCACACACTTCTCACCTTTTTCCTTTTCTATCCTCAGAGTTTCACCTTGAGTCCTTTTATGGATAAATTTAAACTCTCATCACTGATTCCACACCAGGCAACTGAACTGGGCTGAGGGAGACATGCTGAAAATACTCAGAGGACATGTATTTTTCTCCTGGTCCCAACAGGTCCTTTTCTACACACCAAGACCACCATCTCTATTTATTTTTTAAACCTATAGCATTGTTGTGGATTTCCTTTGAGTAAGCAAAATACCTGATACCCCCAGAGGCTCCTCAGCAGACAGGCTCATCAGGGTATTTACATTTGCAATCTACCACCTTAGCCATATCTCTTACCTCAATAATTCAGTTCATCTCTCATTTGTATGCTCTCCACAAAATTCCCACATGGAAGCAGGCCTTGTCTTCCTTTTGTTCTCCTTTCTTGTTCTGGAGCCTATGATGAAGATTGCAACAGGAGCACCTCGTGGTGTGAAACAGATTCATTCTGGTGTCGCAAGTAGTAATGAGAACGGGGCAGGAAACTCATCATGTCGTTTCATGATAGTCTTGAGATTGGAATTGCATGGTCTTTCTCAAAGCCAGGCACTGCCACATCCATCATTCCTGGCCAGCAACATGTATTCGCTGGCAGAGAGGAAAACACTTGTGCTGTGCTCCCAGCACTTTGGCAGTAAAAATAAAATACAGCCGACTGCTGGTTACAAATCCCAAAATATTACTTTCTTACCTGCTACATTAAGCAAAAGCCATTTATTTTAGAAACAATCTCAGAGAAAAAGAATGCTTCACCTGCACCCCAGAGAGATGTTCTTTTGCTGTAAGGACACTCCATAGATTTCCGAGTAGCTAATGACGTAAATGAAGAGGTACACAAGAGTATATTTGTCTCATCTGGTGGGTTCTTCGCTTGTTTATCTTCTTGAGTTTCTTTTAGGACTTCCATCAGGAAATAGTAAGTATCCCAAATCGATTTTGGTTTCCCCCACCTTCTAAGCTCTTCATTTTTTCTTGCAGTCCTGGTAAGCCGCAGTGCCAGGCTTGGTTGCCATCTGAGCTGGGTGGAAACAGTCACCACAAGTAAATGAAGAAAACATTTGCAGTTTATTTATACATCTGGGGGGGGAAAAAAAAAATGAAAAAATACAGTAAATCAACCAGCTTTTGTAAAAGATTGACAAAAATGAGGGAAGAAATGGTAAAATGGCAGCCAGGAGAAAACTGCATGTAGAAATCATAACTTGACAACTGTAGCAGCTGCTAACATATTCTCATGCCCTCAGCTTAGAGATGGGTATCTGCTGGCATAGCCTCTCTGCTTACATTCAACTGCCCAAGTAGTCTGCCAAATCAAAAGCATCATCCCCATCCCCATCACCTCATCATTTTTGATACGACAGCTGAACATTTCAGGCAGAGCTGAAAGTCCTATATATGACTCCTAGGAAATTCTAGGGCATCCTAGAAAATTTGATTACCAATTCTCCTCCTTCTATTGAAATGTTGTAAAATTATATGGTTCTTTGTGAAGGGGGTGTGAGGAGCTGCCTCCACAGTCATTCACCAGCATCAGGGCTGCTCATTGGCCCCACACACTGATGTGGGAAAGGCACAGTAACGGCACCAAAGGGAGACAGAGACCAGGGCTGTTGGAAAGGTATTCCTGTTCCATCCAGGCTAATGCCGTGTACAGCCATAATGTCGACTGGAATTAGACTGACAGTGGTTGAAGGCTGTGTGCTACTATTGAGCAAGCCAGTCCTGCATTTTCAGCTCCACTGTACACTCATATCAATGTATTGCTTTGCGTTGTTTGTGTTTAATTATTTGTTCATACAACAATGGCTCAGTTACTTCCCTGGGGAATGAGACTGGATTGTCAGTATATATGGCCACATTGGTGTTCATTTCCATTAGGTGCTTATGCACTAAAACAACGCAATAATCACAGCTTTCCCTTGACAACTGTTCTCCAGCTTTACACAGAAAAGGGCTGGCTGACCACCTACAAATCTTACAAACTGTACTTACATTTACAGTAAGCTCACATTGTGTAAGAAGTAGTCATAAATACTCTGATCAGAGTATTTATTGCAGCTGCAAAATATTTTACAAAAATTGGTAACAACTCAGGTAATTGTCTCCTCTTGTATGTTGTTATCCATTAGTTTTCACCCCTAATGACTGAAGTCTTATATTGCATGTCAGATTATCAAAATCTATCAGGCAAAATAGTAAATGCAATCACCAGCAAATGGTACCAGCAGAAGAATCTAGTGCAATGTATTATTACAATCTGTCCTGTTCATTCTAACCCACAATTCATTTTATTCACTCGGGCATTTTTTTTCTTTCAGGCATAGATTTATTTTCAGCTGAGTTCAAAGGCTGGAAGAGGGAAATTAAGTGTTTTCATCTTTCATTAGAGATGTAGTAATACAGTCTGTAGCTTTCCATTCCATCTGTAGCTTACTTGCTGCAGGTACTGGCCATCACTAGCTAAGGATGCTAATGAAGATGCAGCACCCAGCACCTGGAGCATGGGTACAGTGTTGCTGCAGGGCTTTTACTCCAGTAGCAAACTGCATAATGAAGTCAGTTCTGCAGTTTCATTAGAGGGGTTATGGCTGGCAGAATTAAATCTACATTATACCTACCTCTACTGTAATCACACCTTTGTTTACTGTATAAATATGCTTTCCAAATGTGCCTATTTATAGGCAATAAATGTGACTTCAGCGAGGCAATGCAGGTTGCCTCATCCCAACCCTTGGCCAGCCTAGGGATACTGCACAGACCTTGTCTTCTTTTGAGATGATATTGGAAATGTCATCCACTTGGTTTCAGAACTAGAAAGCTTTGATAAGGGCAAAGGCCTTTCCTTTACAGTGTACACATCCGTGTTTCTCTTATTTTCTAATCTTATATCTAAATCTGCTTCATCTGTTAAACCCAAACTCAGCTGTATCCTTGCTTCATTAAAACCATCCAGCAGTGTATCTGTAGCAATCAGGAGCTCACTTCATAGTGCTGCTTTTTTGGGTAATGCACTCCAAACTGCCCTTGAAATACTCTTTTCTTCAGAAGCTTTTGCTGCTCTTCTGGATCCCTTTGTGATGTGAGCACTCTTCTTTGAATCTGTCACCTGAAAGCACTTTCTGAGTGCCTGCATTCATTAAATGAGGAAAATAAGTTGTGCAACAGTTGAGCCTTCTTAAGTGTATCCCTATATATCTTTGCTAGAACAAAGAAAAAAGCAAGATCTGGTGCAGCAAATCTATGTACTCTCCACTAACAACTTCTTTAACATTAGTTAAGGCAGCAGTCTGGTGATCCTCATGAAAGCAGGGTAGCACTGTAAATAATATGCATAATAGCACTTCCCATTAATGTTGCAATTATCCTCTGGGTATCAACCACGTGTATTATTAGTCTATGCAGAACCATCAAGCAGTAAGGAAAGCATATGTCTCATGGCAAAACTATCTCTAATGCACTCAGCTGCCTCTATAAGCATTCAGTTTTGCCTCGTTTCAGAAGCATTTGCACTTACATTGATATTTGGACTCCTTAGCATAAGTAAATCCCTGGGAACACACCACAGAATAGAATACTCCTCTCCTTCTTCCCCATTTTCATCCTTGTCTTTCCTATCCCCTCACATATTTACAGAATATTTTATCCTATGGTCCTACTATTTGTGTAGGTTGTTCCAGTACTAAGCTGATGCCAGATTGGGGGTTTTTTTGGTTTGTTTGTTTTCCCCAGGAAAAATGTGTCCAAAACCTGGGCAATGGTAACTGGAATATCTGAAAACAACAAATCAGTAGAAAAGTTATAATCCTTCTGACTTGACTATTCCTTGCACACATTGCAACAGCAACGTGTGACTTTATGGGGTAGACAGTCAGTCTATCTCGGGGTAGAACAAGTATTCTTAAACCAAAAGCAATCTTCTCTTCATGTTTTGATAGCCCAAAGCCAAGGGAAATACAGAGCAGGCAGGGCATTTCTGCACTTTGTTGAAGTGAAAAGACAATCAACATCAGGAACATTAGTGGTGGCAGAACACAAGATTTTTAAGCAGTGTATGAAGAGAAAACTAGTCACCTGAATTGAACTTTCAGCTGGAGACCTAAGAGGGCAAATTTAATCATCCATCTAAAGTTGTCACCCAAGTCAATGTTCCCTGATTCTCTTTGCAAGGGAAAGGTGCTGATTCTCCTCCTTGCCGATGAGACTGCCAAGCTCTGCTCTGTTCTGCCAGCATGCAGCAAAATTCCGGAGAGCTTGTGGAGGAGCTCCCAAACACCAGTCTCTGCTGTAGAATCATAGAACTTTGGATTGGAAGGGACCAAAAGAACATCATCATTCCAACTCCCCTGCAAGGAGCAGGGACACCTTCCACTAGACCAAGTTGCTCAAAGCCCCATCCAACCTGGCCTTGAACACTTCCAGGATGGAGCATCCACTGCTGCTCTGAGCTTGTTTCTCATTATCACCCTGTCAGTCCACTCTTCCCATTCCAGCCTGCTTTTAATTGCCTTGTATTTGGGGTCCCATCACTGTTCCCATTCCTTTCCCTCTGCAGGTAGGAATCACAGCACCTTCTGTATATCATACCACCAAACATTTCTGAACATTTCTGGAGGCAGGAGAAGCTCTGCAGACTCTCTGCAGCTGACGCAGGCAAAGGGTATCCGTGAATTACAGGAGCATTGTCTGAGACTGAGGAGAGGTGTATCTGAGGTAGAACATGAAGAATCAGCTGGAAAGTGGAAAAGGGAAGGAATTATTCGTTCTACAAGAGATCATCCAGCTGTGCTTTCGATGGCATTTTAACTGGGACGCACACGAAGGGAAAATGTTTAAAATACATACTGTTTCAGCTGTGAGGTGGTTTCCTTCCCAGTCAATGCAAAACTTTAGAGGAAAAAACAGAAGTGTTGTTACAGGTCTGTGTAAGAAATGTGTGAGGCAGGAGGATTTCCTCACTGTGTCAATGTATGAAGACATAAAAAAGGTGGGGGGGGATAATGGGGAGAGACTCCATCCAACAGCTATAGGTGCATGTCTGATTAGGTTTAAAATTCCCACTCCAGGCTCAAACCTGAGTCTATTCGTAAAATAATCCATCTCTCACATCCCTGTCTACAGGATTGGGCCCTACAACAATATAAAAGTCAAGGAATGGGTGAATTACAAAGGGGATGAATTACAAAAACGGTTTTCACAGAGGACAAAATGCCTCAGGTGGATAGAGCTGAGAATGCACTGCAGTCTCTGGAGAAAAATTCTCTCATACCAGCTTCCTTACTGTGTCACAGAAATGTTGTTCGCTTGGTTTTAGGTTTAAGATGAAGGCAAGAAAAATATACTTTGGTGAAACTCTGTGCCACTCATGGAAGGAGTTTGCTATAAGTGCCATGTTATTTTTGTGTATTACATGGGGAGCCAGCAAACTATGTTGGGAATATTGGAAATAACACAAAGGGAACCGAGCATTTGCAGGGTAAATAATGATGTTGTTTCTTGTGCATATCTCTGCACCACAGCTGTATGCTTTAGCTTTGCCCAAGGATGTACTACAAGCCTGTGCCCAGAGGTGCAAGCCTTGATTCTGCACAGTCCAGGGAACTGGCATCCTTGGGATTATGGAGATACCAAGCAAATACCCACAAACTTTTAAGAACAGAGGACAGAAAACTGGACAGACTGGAAGACAGAGCCTCTAGGAACCAGGAAAGTTATGTACATCCCTGTTGTCTTAAGCACTCTGAAGTCATAATATTTAAACCAACAGAAATCTTCCACTCCCTGTCTGCCCTTCCCCTCTAGATTATACATCCAAGTGTGGCATTAATATTTGCCACAACCCTGTGATGAAATGGAGCTGGGTACAGGTTCAGCTGAAAAACACAGGGGAGAAAAGAAACCAAACCAAACAGTTTTCCATCTTCCTGAATCCAGTTCGCTCTGCAGCTGCAAAAAGCAACTCTGCCACACAGCAGAAGGTGCAAAACGGAAGCAGGAATTTTGTCTGTGGATGCTACCCCCAAACTGTGGACTGAGCAGCCTCAGTGATAATTTGCAGGACTCAGACTCCTAGGGATGAGCTTATCCACTGAGGGCAGAAAAAAAAAAAATGACCCGAAAGCCTCAAATAATTACTTACTACTTTCTATTAAATGAAATTCCTGGGACTAAATATAGTTTAGTTTTTCATATTCAAAGACTTTGAAGACTTCTTGAAGGGACTTTTTACAAGGGCATGTACTGACAGGATAAGGGGTTTTGGCTTTAAACTGAAAAAAGGTAGGTTTGGATTGGCATCTCAGTTGTCCACCAGTATGAATCAAATGGCAACTCCCTTTGCAACATGGTCCCTCATCAGCTTCTTCACCAGCGCGTCACAGAACCAGTCCGAAGAATCCCAAATTGCCTCCTGCACTGTAGCTCTGAAATTATAACCAATGCTCTTGGAAAGGCTGTTTTCAAGCAAGTCATGTACAACACTGTCTTTAGCACCATTTTCCTGTAAGGTGAAAAGGAGGAATTTTCTCTAATGGCTTTTCACCTACTTCTCATTACTGTTGCTGAGAATGAAGTGCTAAAAGTAATACCTGTGATAAGAAAGGATGAAGAGTGAGGATGTGGCAGGCATTAAGTCTGGTTTTTCTCACCCTCATGAATATCAGCAATTCTTTCCATACCACATTATCATCAAGGGAGCGTATAATGTCACCATGTGGCAGAAAAGAACTTCTGTTTCTCTTCCCACAAGTTTTTTTTATTTCCAAATTCCTACCTGATAGCTATTGCTGATGACAAAAAAAAAAAAAAAAAAAGGCAAAATCAAGTTTCAATTTTCTCCTTAAGTATTTTCCCACAACTAAACAGATCTCTGGAAAAATGGTTTTCTGCGTCTGGTTGCTCTCTGTCTGTGGAGCATGAATATATTTTTGACAAGGGTAACACTCATTTTTCGGCAATCTATACTAGCACTAACATCTTTGCCAGGGACGTGGACAATGGGATTCAGGTTACCCTCAGCAGGTTTGCTGATCACACCAAGCTGTGTGGTGTTGTTGGTATGCTGGAGAGCTGGGATGCCATCCCGAGGGACCTGGACACGCTTGAGAGGTGAGTCTGTGCAAAACTTGTGAAGTTCAACAAGGCTGAGTGCGAGGTCCTGCATTGGGCTGCGGCAATCCCAAACACGTGTACAGGCTGGGCCGAGGATGGATTGATGTTAGCCCTGGGGACAAGGACTTAAGGATACTTAAGGTGAATGGGAAGTTCAACACAACCCAGCAATGGGCACTCACAGCCCAGAAAGCCAAACACCCCATCCAAAGCACCGTGGGCACCTGGGGAGGGAGGGGATTCTGTCCCTCTGCTCCACTCTGGTGAGACCCCACCTGCAGTGCTGCATCCAGCCCTGGGGCCCCCACCATAATTAGG
Source organism: Ptilonorhynchus violaceus (assembly GCA_013397565.1). Classification (NCBI taxonomy): domain Eukaryota; kingdom Metazoa; phylum Chordata; class Aves; order Passeriformes; family Ptilonorhynchidae; genus Ptilonorhynchus; species Ptilonorhynchus violaceus. Next base: position 2,194,257 of record VZRJ01006789.1, read on the forward strand.
GTTGGGACCTGTTGGAGGAGGCTGGGGAGACGATCAGAGGGCTGGAGCATCTCTTCTAGGAAAACAGGCTGAGAGAGTTCTGGTTGCCCAGCCTGAAGTAGAGAGGGCTCTGGTAAGATCTTATAACACTTTCTTTTACCTAAAGGGGCTACAAGAGAACTGGAGGCTGACATTTTACAAGGGCATGTAGTGACAGGACAAAGGGGAGTGGATTCAAACTGAGAGTAGGTTTGTATTAGCTCTTAGGAAGAAATTCTTCACTGTGAGGGTGGTGAGGCACTGGAACAGGTTGCCCAGAGAAGCTGTGGATGCCCCAGCACCAGCAGTGTTCAAGGCCACGTTGGACAGGGCTTGGAGCAACCTGGTCTAGTGGGAGGTGTCCCTGCCCAGGGCAGGGAGGGTTGGAAGGAGATGGTCCCCTCCAACCCAAACTAAACGATTTGCTTGTCCATTTCTCCCAAAGAACTTTAAACAGTGGGAATATGCTAGATGCAAAAAGGAGAAAAAACAGAAGAAGGGAAAGAAAAGGGTGTTCTTTACTGAAAAGTAAACCTTACATTTCAGGGAACAATACACCATATACTCTGTAGGATGCATTATGAACGCCTTAATTGCTTGTAGAATTTATGATCAAGTTCTCCTACAAGGATTTCTAAGCAACGAACAATTCAGAGTTACAAAATCCCCTCAAAAGCCTTTGCTGCCATCTCATGGCACACTTGGAGAAAGCCAGCGCAGCTCCGGCTTTGAGGAACACCACAGCCTCATCAGGCATTCACGGCACCTTCCTAATGCGCGGACCGCCCCCGTGTCCTTCAGGAGCGGAGCCGGGAATGCCACGCGTTTGCCGCAAGGCGATTAACCACCTTCATTCACGTTCGTCGCCGCCTTCGGATCGTGGGGAGCGTGACTGAATCCAAGGGCCCCGACTGAGCGAGTCAAAGCTCAGATGAAGAGAATTAAGGTGGCCTGAACACGAGGCGGTGTTGTGCTCGCACCTGTTCTCTGCCCATTTTCAAGCTCTGAAATGAATGGCCTAACCAAACCCAGGGGGAAAAAATGCCGTCGTAGAGACACATCTACAGAAATAAGAAACAACGATGTTTAAACAATTAGACACTTTGAAAATCAAAACAAAAATCGCTAGTGGAAGGGAGGTACTCAAAAATCAGCTGTCATCCTGTGTCTAGGATAGATATATGTACAGTACACTGTCCTTCCCTTGTCTGTCTACGACTGGCATTCATTAGTGTGTAATTAAGGTGTTCATGTAAGGTGCTCACCCATGGTGCCTCCTAAGGTCCTCTAAGCATTTTTCAGACCTTCTGCTGTTCTTGGACAGCGGGTGCCTCGTCATAGCACAGCAGAGAACCCACATTTTCATTCACACGGCGACATTTTACAGTCATTACCTCAGGCCAGATGTTATGACTGAATTAAGAGGGTTTCTCTTTCACGTATGTACACCTCATTGAAAACTCAGCCCTGACAAAGAGCTCTGCAACAGAAGCTGGTTTTGAACAAGTTTTTAAGGGAACTCACACACCCCGGAATGACACTGAATCTTGTATCTGCTGCCCATCTGCCCTGCACTGACCACAACTTCAGCAGCCGCGCACCTCCTGGTGAAACCCTACCCATCATTTTCCCAGGCAAAAGGTTTCTGCGACTAGAAAACAAATTTCCCAGGGAAAAAAGCATCTGTAGAGGCTTATCCACTCAGCTTGCTTTACTTGAAGCCAAGGCTTCCTATTCTAGCTGTTTCTCCAAAGCCCACTGTATTTTGATAAAGGACACCAATGGCTGCAAACTCTTTCATCAAAGAGGCATTGACTATTTAATTTTACAGTTGTGGCTCTTTTCCACAAGGAATACAGAGAATTCATTAGTGATCACACATCAGAGAGTGCATCCACCTACATGTTCCTCTCCTTTGGCAATTGTATAATTACACAATTATTTCTTATCAAAGAAACCTTTCTCTTTAACTTCCACACAATAATTGCCCATGGCTTTTCTTCCCTTTATCTCACATGAAGAGAGGGAAACACTAAAAACACATTTGTGTTGAGGGTTGCTCTGGCTTCCTTTAAACAGCAAGACATGGGACGTGTGCAGAGAGAAATGTTATTGTAGTTCTTAAACCATGGAAAATAAAACTCTAGGAAAAAAATATTCCAGTCAGCAAGTGACAACTACACACTACGGGGAGGGGGAAGGAGAAGTTGGACTTTCCAGCTGTTGCTGTTCTCTCTATATACATATCTCGCTCCTTCTCTCACTTTTTAAATTCCTGTTTGGCATTTTGTTTTTAGTCCCCACACGGTAAACAACGAGCTGCAAATTCTGGCAAAATGAACTGCTGAAAGGATTATTCATCCCTCTGTGAGATGAGAGCTACATGTTCTGCATTCTGTGACTAAGATACAGTCCCATGTGTTTTCCCTGTTCAATCAAGTGTGCAAAGAACTGTCACAATAGTCCTTGATGCCAAGGAAATAAAATTTAGGGTGGAATGGGAAACCTGAGTTGAATTTTAATAGCATTGTGTTTGCACCTGGGTTTTTTCCTACTCTTTGTTATTTTATTCTTTTTTTAATCCTTATTGACAATTCATTAAAACCTCATCATCCCTCTCAACAACAAAAGAAAAGTGTGCTGTTATTGTACCTGTCTAGATAATTGTTACTGAATTGTTGTCAAATTCTTAGAAGTGGCTATATATCTTTCATGTCAGACCACTGGGACTGATACAAAAACATTTCCAGACTTCTGCAGGGTTTGGTGGTTTGGGTTTTTTTCCACCCTTGCGTTTAGAAGAAGATGTAAAAAGAACAAATAAGTCAAAATGATAAATTATGACAGAAAAAAAAAACCCCAAACTTTTGGATTGCTTGATAATAGAGAGACCATGGAGCTTGAGGAAAGATTAGAGCAGCATCAGGCAAGAATAGAACTGAAAGTTATTTAAAAGTGATGAAAACCCTTAAGGATCTGCAACCCCACCATTGTTTCTGATTGGAAAATGAGCTTTCAAAAGTCTCCAATTAGCCTTAATTGAATTCTGCCCTAGCAGTACCTAGAATTTTAATTGACTGGGAAGGTGATCATAAATCTCTGTTCAAAATACAGCATGGCCATTAGCAATCTCCAGAAGAGCCCAACAAAGTGTCACAGAGAAGGACCTGCTTATTCTGCAGGCAAGGCTGCCTCTAGACCATAAAACAAACACTCAGAAGGTAAAATCCCAGTAGAAAAAGCCAGTCCTGCAGGCGGTCATGTTGTCCAGTGCTGATAGCTATGAATAACCAAGGACTCCCACCACCACCATGTTCATGTACATGCTGCCAACAACATCCTTAAAGATTGTTTATTCCATCTCTGCTCTTGCATTTGGCTTTATTGCTGGGTGTTTAGCTCCTACTTTAAACACATTGACTTCCTTGCTCCTCTGGTGCTGGCCTCCATTACTCACATGCTTGTCTCCCACTCTGTTCCCTTTTAGGTCAGGTTATTTTCAATCTGATACTCAGCTGTTCTGGAGATGTGGTGTCTGCAAATAAAACTCTGCAAGGTCACTGTACTCATGGTATTGAGCTGCAATGGCTTTCACATGCTTAATTCCTTGTCAAAACCTGCCCAGTCTTGGATTTAGACAGAAATGACTGACTAAAAGTTGTGAATTAGGATGATATTGCTGACTCTGTGAAAGTGCTAGTTAAGGAGGCAGGGCAGCTGAGTGACAGAGATGGAAAAACATATTAGGGGGAAGTTAAGCTTGCAAGCAGCTGTATCAATCAAAGAGGCCAGCAAAGAAAGGAAACAAGATTGGGATAGTATTAAGTTTTAATAGACCAAGGGAATGAGACAAAGCAAAATCAAGCATCAGACCTAAAACCTCCTTCAGGATCAAAAAGATGCAAAAAGGAGAGAGAAGGAAGCTAAATAACTCCAGTTATTTCACCTAGAGAGATGTCCCATCATCCATTTAGGACAAAGGCAGGACTCAGAGAGAGGTGGAAGGAAAATGCCGACAGTGTGGACAAAGATGGTTTACAGACCAAAGTACAAGACATTGTAAGGATAAGCCCAAGGCAGAGCTCATTCATGGTGTGTATGTGGTACAGAGGCATCAAGGCTGACTAAAACAAAGTTCATCTTGGGTAAACTGCTATACCAACCACCAAGCAAGAGACAGGAATATTTTTCAAGCCCTCCATGTTATCACCTCACCTTACAGCAGAGGGTTTTCCCTTAAAGAACTGTGACTTTGTAAACTGCTGGCAACGATACCTTCACATGTCTCACAAATGGTGGCACTGTCACCATACCAGACAATGGAGGCACCATTCATTTATTAAATATTATACTTTTAATTTATAAATAGGGAATTTGAGGCAAGGAGTGATTTGTCCTGTGCCACCTCCCAGGTAAGTAACCAAGTTGAAATCGGACCCAAGAGATCTCTGTCAGAAGCAAGTGTCAGCCAGGATCCACACAACTTCCCAGACACTAAGGAGATGCTCTGTAGTAGAAAATAAACCTCAAAAATCCACACTGAACCTCGACTTTCCCTTTCCTAACAGAGCAAGGAAGACTCAGGATGGCCATACAAAGCTCCCTCTCTTCAAAAGATTGAATTTGAGAACGAAGAGTTTGGCATGCCATAGCAAGATCTTTAGGTCAAGGCTGCATGTAACAGAGCCTGGTACACTGGTTTTGGGAGCAAATTTAATAACCTCTATCCGAGGTTATTAAACCTTTGATCTGGAAATGATCAAATGAGTTACAGACAACAGCTAGAGGATGCTCCAGGGTGAGAAAGTGGAAAGTGACTGTCAGTAGAAGTTAAAGGTGACACTCGTGGCAGGTTGTTTGATGTTACATCAAGCTCTCGGACCCAGCATCAGCAGTTTCACTATACAGCAATTTTATGGTGTTTTTCCACTTATCTAAAGCTCGAGGGCCTTGTAAAAGATACTGTTTTCTCTCCAATCATCAAGAGCAGAAGGAAAATGTGCCGTTATCAAGAAAGCAGAGACCTCTGCCTGGGTATCCTCCACTCTAGCCATCTCCATCTCTCTTCACCCTCAGGAAGCTGCCAGTAAAGTTTCCACAGCCAGAAAAAGGTCGATGGGAGAAGCCAGCCTTCCCAATGCCCACCTCCTCCACCAGTACAGGGGTGCCACCACGAAGGGCTAGGCTGTGCAGAGAGGAGACCAGGCATCACACAAGTGGTGGCAGGAGGGAGGACAGCAGTACAACAGCGCAGCCTGGGAGAGTTAAGTGACTTTTCTGACTTTACCACTCTGCAGAGGCAGCCTATGAAGGAAAAGCAATTTTCCGGTTGTTTTCCTTTGTGCTGAATAGAAGGGTGCCAAGGATGTCCTCAAGCCTCTTTCAAACCTGCCAATTTCTTCCCAGAGTTTCAACGTATTTTTACGTACCCCATTTCTCTTAGGCGGCTTTATGGAAAAGTGGCAGAGGGGAAGGATCTGAGCTGCTCCCACTGAAAACCAAGTGGCTGTTACTGAGAACATGCAGTGTATGTCAGGTGTTTTGTGTGTCTTTCTCACACCTTCCTTAAATCCCAGGAACAAGGACAAGAGCTGTCTCTGCACACCTCGGCTCCTCGTTTGAGAAATGAGACATTTCTCTTGCCTCCAGAGAAATACAGCAAAGAGCAGCCTTCATACCCGTGGTGTTTCTGATTTTAAAAAGAGACAAGGATATTTGCAAGTTTTTCTCATGTATCACAATGGGGTACATGAAAGATAGGCCTCTTTTCTCCTCCTGTTACTTTTAAGCATCTCTCAACCTTCGAACCTGTTTATGTGCAGGACAAGCCAAGGCACCCACCACACATTTAAGGACATCATGGAGGTACAGGGCCATCAGACGAGTGATCCAGGCAAAATCCCTGACAAGAGACAGGTGGCATCCCGGGCTTTGGACAAGCATGGTAGGGAAGGGCACAGGCCCAGCCAGCTCCACTTTCTCTCCCCATTTCACCACTCTGCTGGCATCCAGAGCCCTCCTTCTGTGAGCAGCATTGCATTGTGAAATATCCAGATCCAAGCCAAGACAGCCTTCAAATATTACTACATGGCTCCATTTTATACAGTATCTTCCATAAATCAGGCTATTATTTTTCTGGCAATTCACTCATGAGCTCCTGAGCGATGGGCAGGTTTTCCCCTTTGATGGTGACAGCCGTAAGCTGCCAACACAGGCGTATCAATTGCACCTCTGCAGAACCCAAATTCAGAGCTTTTACAAGAGGTTTTGTCATTGTTTTCCCCAGAATACCAAGGATGTCTCTTTTAAAATATATCTAGCTTGTTTGGTATCGTGGATGGCCTATTCCTCCAGCAGCAAAATATCCACTCCGTCATCAGACTCTGAGTTGAATCCCATCCAGAAATGCAACGCTGGTGCAATAATGACACACTTCAGCAGAATAAATCACTGCTTACCTCGCCACGAGAGCGGCTCACGCTGCACCCAGTCACCTGCTCGGAACACATTAGTCCCCATAATCAGCGGCACGGCTCCCTCCCCTTCCTGCACGGCAACACGCACGATCTCACACGCTCCCCTTCCAAGCGCCCGTGGATATTTGACGCTCAGCTACGAGGGGTGCATAATGGAGGCAATACATCTTCAGTGGGGAAAAATGACAGCCAGAATAAGGAGACCAAGCCAATTCATCACTTAATGCAGAAGCGTTACTTTGCCGCGACCGCGGCATCGCGCCAGGGTTGATTACAAACGAGATGACACCTCCCTGTGGACTGTCTGCTGTGTTATTATAAATAAATACCCATTCGTTTTGGAGCCTGTGTTACTGCAGAGAATAGATTACATCTCAGGTACACGGTAAATATCCCATCGAGCACAATGTCCCTTCCCCGCCAGCTAATGAGTTTTGCCTCACATAATACAGTTTTGTAAACGAGATAAGGGAGCAGAGAAACACCAAGAGATGGGGAGACTTGCAAAAAGCTCAACTGATACGTATTTCCATGAAGGACACGCTAAAAATTCAGTGACTTCCTGTTAGAGGGGAGTTGATGTGGGGGAGGCAGTCACAGAAGGCTCATCCTGGATTCTGAAAGGGAGAAAGCCCTAACAGCTTTCCCAAGTCCTCCAGATGTCACTGAGACCAAAGCCAACCCTTCTGCTTTCAAATATTCAGTGGTTCATGATGACCAACTTTACTCAGGCATGCTACAGCATTCAGAAAAATCAAACCACAGCAGTTTAAAAGGCTGAGGACTACAAAGTGAACACACTGAGGGAAATGTGGCTTGTCCTTATCTCCTTCCCACCTTGCTGATTAGTTATCTCCAAGCTCCCTCAGAGCACTTCCTGTCCAGCACAGCCCAGGAACCCTCTACTCCCCTCAATAACCTCCTAGAGAAGATATCATGCTCAATTAGTGGGTCATGACTTGGCAACCACCAGAAGAGCTGGCTAAAGGAACACTGTGCCAAGTATGTGTTATTACCAGCTCCTCACTGTGCCTGTGCTTGGGGCTACTCCTGCAGCCCCCCAGTTCAGCAGTTCCCTGCTCATGTACTTTCACTGCTCAAGAAATACTCTCTTTCCTCCTCCATGCTACTCACTCAGCCTCCAGTGGTTTGCAAGGACTCAGGCTTATTTGTCCAACACTCTGCCAGCCTCACACAGATAGTGACAGCTCCTGAAAGTTCAGTGATGAGGCGGAAAAAAAAAATAACGTTTTTTATCAGTCCTCTGTATATGAAGGAAGGGGTGACACCCCTGCTGGGCCATCCTTGCACACAGATGGAGACTGGGGGAAAATGTCACTTCCGTAATTTACAAAGGGACCAGCATTACTGGAAGTGTTGCATGAAATTGTGGTGATTGCATCTCCTCACCTTCAAAGGCAATCCATTGCCAGGGAGTTTGGTGGAGAAGGGGGAGACTCCTACAAAAAAATTAAAGCTTCTTACATTTATTCTGCCTTGAAGGGAGTGGGAAGCTCAGTGTTTCCTCACATTTTGGCTGCCAAAGTCCAGCTAAACCTGTGGATGGTTAATAAATAAAATATATTTGCCACAAATGGTCAAGATGTGTGGCTGGGGTTTTCCCTCCTTTTTCTTTTCATTCACTGGATTGCCAGATCTATGGAAGAAGCATAAAGAAGAGGCAGACAGATCTGTGGAAGCCAGCTCAGAAAAGATCCTCACCCAGATTTAGCATTTTGCACTCCCCCTGATGCTCACACCTTTCATCCCTCCTTCTCCAAACTGAGCAAATAAAAACCTTTGAGTTTTTTTTTTTATTTGGGATATGTCAAAAAGAGAAAAATCCTCAAACTTTGTACACCCTCTACAAAACAAGTAAGAATTATCCCACTTCACAGATAAGGAGACTGAAAAAGAGGCCCTGTTTCTTCAAGGCTTTTTNAATGAGGCCTTGTTTTTTCAAGGCTTTTTCAGATTGGAGCCAGGTAGAACTGAAGAATTGTGAAAAATCGAGGAAATCATCCAGATTTGCAGATGCCAGAGCCTCTGCCTTGCTGGGCTTCCCCAGGGAAGCCTCATTCATGGAAAAACAGCTCTGAAAAGCAATAGTATTGTTTGCTAATGTTGGTAGCAGAATATGAAGTGGAAACAAAAGCAGCACTTTTCTTCCCCCTCCACCCTCTCCTTATGTACATGTTCCTTCACTTCACCAGTGGGGAAAAACCTTCCCTATGCAGGCACAGAAAAAGTGAAGATAATCAGGCAATTTTCCATCTCCAATCAAAATGGTAACTTTCCCTTTGATTATAAATTCCAAATAAAATGACTATTTTTCCATTTCCTTTGAATGCGTTACAAAAAAGCAATTCCCGTTTTTCAGTTGCATCTGCAGCCACCTTCCTCCCTACGCATTATTTTCACTTCAGGCCTTTCCAGACATCGTTTACAAAAGTATTAACTGATATTTATCTGACACAGAGCTGCTCTTTCCATTTCTCTTTCGATTCAGCAGAGCCCTACAGACCACAGTGAGGAGGATTTCAAGAAATCACAGAGTTTTCCTATACCCTCAGTCTCTTTTTCCTGTGCAAGGGAACACTGTTATGGAAAGACAAGGCATCAAACCCAGTGCTGGCAGCACCTTTCAGCTCCCCCTTTACATGGGGCACATCCTCCCAGCCCACAGATGGTGTCTCTGGGGCTCTGCTGTGCCCTTATCCAGATTTAATAGGAAAGCAGAGGCAAGTTCAGAGGTTGCATGACTCGTTGCACTACCGTGGAAAGTGCCCCTTGTGGCTCCTTCAGGCCAATGGAAGTGGAATAGGAAAATTGTGCTAAGTAGCTGCTATGAGGACAGAGACAAATCGTAGTAAAACACAATGTGAGTGCTTTCTGTCCCCACGTGCACTTTAGAAACAGACACAAAGTTTGCACTAGATAAAAGATTCTCCTTGCATCCTAGCAAACAAAAATATAAAGGACAACACACCTCCTTGCTAGGTCTGCCGGTGTCACACTGAGGGTGTCAATACCTGTCCCCCACTCCAGGTTGGATGGGGCTTTGAGCAACGTGGTCTAGTGGAAGGTGTAGATGATCTTTGAGGTTCCTTCCAAGCCAAACAATGCTGTGATTCTATGATAATTCCACCATGGGACAAGCAGAGTTACTGAAGAAATCAATTACATTAAATATTCCCAGGGATGTACTCCAAGGCCAAAAGCTCCTATCCTTACTGAATGGATAGGACTGCTTGGTGGGTTTGTGTCTGAGTAGCAGTGTTGACTGTTTCCAAACTTCACAGTATGCAAGTGCCAGGACATCAAAGGGAGCTCCATGAGACCTGCTCACCTTCTTGCTGTGTATATTAGGCAAGTCACAGGAAAATAAGAAGCGACACACCACAAATGCTTTCTGCTCTGCACCCAAGGCTGATGTGTGACACAGTGAGAGGGGCAGAAATTGTCCACTGTCAGGCAAGGAGAGATGCAATACCCTGATGAGACCTGATAAGGCCATGCAGATCTGGCACAGCAGTGTGTTTATATGCTCCATTACCAGCCAAACCCAAAGGAAGCAATATTCCCAATGTAGCAAAGCCCAGCTCCATGCTCTCTTTCAAGGTAAAATCTTTAAGGAAGCAAATCCTGTAATTTCAAGGACATCTGTGAAGCTAAACTCACACCAGAATGTAAATAAAATGTAGCAAAAGCCAGATTTGTCTTGTTATCCACACTGCCTAAAGCACTGCTTATTACTGCCATAACTAGCTGGCTGAAGCATCCTTTGATTGATTAAAAACCTGGAGGAAAAGGAGAAGGAAGAATGGCATGATGCCACACACAAAATACTTCTTTCCAGCTAAGACAACACAAACACAAAGGTTAATGTAGCCAGCAAAAACTGCCCATCACATGCACTTAATAGCTTTGTAGTCTAGTCATCCTCTCAGCTTAATTAAAGGATTCATTAAAACTTTTTTTTTTTTTGAAGAAACTCCAGAAACTAGGTGAAAATTGTTCCTTCATGTCAATCAGTGGACTTTTTTCTTATTTATTCTTGGCTTTGGTAGGTGCCCCAAGACAAAGATGAAAGCACAGCCAATCTCACCATCTACACCTTGCGGAGGCAAGAACAGATGAAGAGATAGACACCAGACCCCTGTGCCTTCCTTGGAAAGGGCTCTCAGGGACCTCATTTCCCAGGCAGCACCGAATTCCTCTTGCAAACTTTAGAGGGAAACCTTCTTATTTTGGACATAATTGAAAATATAGTTTTCAGTCCCTTATGCACCCTCTCCAAATAGCTTGCTCCCCTCTTCCCCCTCCCCCCAAATTTAATCCTCTGTTCTGTCAGCTGATTAAATTCTCTGTAAAGACAGTGACATCTCGTGCAGGAAACCTGAATTTGTGTGGATACAGGGCTGCACCTGTGAGAGCGGAAATGGGGATTGGAAAATGCTGGAAGGGAGATCTGCAAGGGTGACTCACAAACACGGCTGAATTACTACCCAGCAGAAACTCATTTATTCACCTAGCAACAAAAACCTGGGGCTCACATTGCACTTGTCTGAGATCAAAAAAAGTAGAAATTGGAAGCAAGTCTGGGCCCACAGTGCTGGAGGGGCTGCCAAGTGCCAGTTGAAGCCCAGCAATGTGTGGAAGGAGGCAATGGTATATCCTGTCCTTATAATTATACCTGCGACAAGCACCTCTGCAGCTGCCACTGTGTCAAAGCATTTGGTGACGTCCCCAGCCTTCCCAGGCTCCCTGCACTCAGTGAAGGCAGCCTCAAGGTTTGTCTCAGAGCTACCTGACGGCTTGAGAGTAACTGGAAAACACATAAAATAGAAACTGCAGCAAATGCCATTTGAAAAAATAAATAGCTGTGAGATTCCAGCACCCCCCACCCCATCACCCAGACCCCCCAAGGCCCTGGCACCCTGTTACACCCTGGTCACTTAGACCTAGGGCTAAACCAAGACTTTTTTGCTCTGGGCAGGCGCAAAGGAGAAAATTCCAACCAAATATTCTCAAGAGGTAAAAACACACAAAAGTTTACTGGCAAACCATAGAAAATTAAGGAACACTGGCTAAAGAGTAAAGGCTACATAACATCACTTATCCCAGCATAGATTTGGCCTATTGAACATAGAAAACCTTATAACCCATTTAATTTTATATTCCATGAGAAGAGTTAGAAGAAGAAGAAAGGGAGAAAAACAGAAAGACATGAAAGATGGAGAAAAACAGACATAGCTACCAGCTCCTGGGTTACAGCAATGTAAAGCTCCAGGATAGAGGTAGGGTTATAGACAACGTGCTGGACTCGTAGTGAGGCTTCTTAAAGCCTTGGCCCATCCCGGGCCTTCCTCTCAGGTGGGAATTCCGGTGTCTTGGCCACTCAGGGGTGGGTCAGGTGACACTGAGAGGCTGCCTCCAGGTGGTGGTGGAAACAGAAAGAGCATCAATGGTATCAATGATTCCGCCACCCAAAATTGCAAACATTGCAGGATTTCTCCCAGGCAAAAGCTGCCAGGATGTCTTGAAACAGCGCATCTTTTCCAGTCTCTGACAGCGATAAAATGAAATGCAATTGACAAATACAAAGGAAATTTTTAAATGAAGCGAAAACAATTAAATGGAGTGGGATGACTTGAAGTGCAGGGAAGTAGACCGAAGCTTGCCAAAATGATACTCCTTGAAATCACAAGATTTCATTTCCATTCATGAAATTAAGAACTTTCACTTCATGAAAGGAAATGAAATCCTGAAATCAGGGGACAAAGTGAAACAAACAGACTGGACAGGATATATGATGAAATGAATTGAAATTAATAAAAGAAAACTTCAAAATGAGATGTAAAATATAAAATAAAATGGGATGACATGAAGTGCGGTGAAATGCACTGAAACTTGGCGAAATTATAATCCTTGAAACCTCCAAAACAGGGAATGAGGTCAAACGAACACACAGGAGATAACATAGGATGAAAAGAAATGCAACTGTAAAAGAAAAAGTAAATTCTGAAATAAAGTGAAAAAACCAATGAAATGGAATGGGATGACATGAAATGTAAAGAAGTTGACAGAAACTTGCAGAAATGATACTCAATGAAATCTCAAGATTTCATGTCCTTGGCCTTGAGGTACCTCAGACCATTAACCTTCACCCCAATTAACCTCTGACCACTTGCTTTGAGGAGCCCTTGACCTCAAGTAACTTCTGAGCACTGGCAATGGCCTCAGGTAACCCCGAGCACTGGCCTAGAGGAGCCCATGACCTCAAGTAACCTCTGACCACTGGCCATGACCTCAAGTAACCCCTTGGCACCAGCCTGGAAAAGCCCATGACCTCAAGTAACCCCTTGGCACTGGCCATGACCTCAAGTAACCTCTCAGCACTGGCCTGGAGGTGCCCATGACCTCAGGTAACTCTCTGACCACTTGATATGACCTCAGGTAACCCCTGAGCACCAGTCTGGAAGAGCCCATGACCTCAAATAACCTCTCAGCACTGGCCATGACCTCAGGTAACCTCTGAGAACTGGCAATGACCTTAAGTAACCTCTGACCAATGGGCCTGGAAGAGCCTATGACCTCAAGTAACCTCTGAGCACTTTCAGTGACCTCAAGTAACCCCTGCCAGGAGCTCAGGATCTCCCTGGCCTTGCACTGCCAGATTCCACCTTGGAACTGCTCCCAAGACACTCGGTGCAAAGCTTTCCTTCCTGTGGAAAAGAGCTATAATTTGCAACTAGGTGCAGCTAGCACAAGTAAGATTCCACCACCGCAAACTGCAAACTTTGAAGGATTTCTCCAGGACAAATCTGCCAGGAACTAGGGCTCTGCCTGGCCTTGCACTGCCACCATCCACCTCTGAACTGCTCCCAAGACACTCGGTCCTATTTTGAAAGTAAACCAGCAGCAGGGGGGAATTAACCCCACAGGAATACCTTGCAAGACGTTTTTATGTCAGAGTTACAATTTCATGGAAAGAGTAAAATAAATGCAATGAATACAGAGATACTGGCTTAAAAACCACAAAGTCAGAGTACAACCTGGTACCCCGTTGGTGAAGGTGGTAGTTGCAGTCCAATTAAGCAGTGGCAGCAGTGGTGTTGAAGTGGTGGTTGAAAGCAGTGGTCCTGTAGAAAGGTCTGATCCTCCTCTGGAAGTTTGGGTTCTCCAGTAGGCACCTGGAGGTGGTAATGTCTCTGTCCCCAAGCCTTCCTTATATCTGGTGGTTCTTAGGTGGTACCTCCCCCAGGGCGAGGAGTTTCACAACAGAGTGAGGTAATCCTATCCTGTCATAGGATATTTTGGGAGTTCTCTGATGGCTTGGGTCGGTACAGCTGCTGATTCCCGAGGTGGGGAGGGGAAAGTTTATCACTGTTGAGATAAGAAACAATACCCTCCCTCACGTGGTCTGCCTCTTCTCAGCTCACAGCCTGAGGGACCAGGTGTGTACCCAGCTGCTGTGAATGACCCATTGTTAACCAGTTTATCAAGAAGTGATGTGGATGGTGATGGAATACATTCTTTGGTTACATCCTCACAACCCAGGACAACTCTACAGAATGAAGACAAGACAAGAAGACCTCAAGTTGGAAAAGTGTGTGTTTGTTTTGCACCCCTGCCTGTAGTTTCTGAAGTCACCAGGCAAGGCTGGCCCTACAGCTACTCTGGCTTCTGCTTCCTAATGAGCACTGCTTTTGGGAGGAAAGAGAGAGGGAGAGATGTGTGAGAGCTGCCCTGTCAGGGCAGCCCTTGCAAAGTAGCTTGGCTACAGCTGGGCAGCACTTGAATTTTTGAGTCCTTGCCCAGCCTGTGAGTAGTATCTGCCAGCAAAACTTCCTCGAATTGCTGCTACATTTTTTTATTGTACAGCTGAGTCATGAAAAATGTTGTGTTGTCCTGTGGTGCAAGCAGTGGGGAATACACAAAGCCTGTAACCTGCTGTCCCATGTGGCCTTTGCAGTGTCATTTCCCATGAAACACAAAGTTTGGTGAGCCCCTTTGTGCGAAGGGATGCACTGCCATGATCCGTTGGCAATCCTGCAAAAGAAAAGAAGCACCATGTGCCTGGCTGAATGGTTGGAAGGCTGGAAAAATCCTCACCCTTAAGAGGCAGTTGCTGAAATTTAAAAGGCTTTGCAGGTCCTCTTTGAGCAAAGTAGCTCCAGTCATTGACTGTCCTCTGTCAGATGTGCCTGTTGTATGAAACCAACCAAATGTTTTCTCACTCTTTGGAAATAGCCATGCCTTGCTATGACTTCAGCAGGGCTGTGCTGGCCACTCCTGTGGACTTTACAGAGCAGTGCATGGATTTGCAATTACTTTCTCCCAGCAGCCTGTGCTGATTTGCACTGTCCTGTTTTTTTCCTTCCTTGGAAAATGCATACAGGGAAAGATAATTTACTTGCAATTCACGGCCCGTGTTAAGTCTCACACAAGCAAATGAAGACACACGCAAGTGTTTCTCGTTGGCCGTGTAACCAGAGCTGGCCCCGCTGCCCCTCCCGGGAACAGCCAGAGCTGCACAGGTGCCTGCTTAGAGCGTCGCTGCAGTCAAATGCCACAAGGTGGCAGCAGCGCCAAGCTCGCTGAGGGAGCCCAGGAAGAATTACAAATATCAATTACATCTTCTGGCTGGCTGTGCTTTATTTGCTGCCGGTTCCAGTTGAGAGAACGCGCGAAGCTTTAGAAAACAAATACAGATATGGTAAAAGCAGCCAGCAAAAAAAAAAATTTAAGTGGAACTAAATCTGGAACTGAGTACTTGGGTTTGCAAAACTGTACACTGTAGTGATGCTGAAAATAGTTCCGGGAACAGTTTCAGCCTAAATGAGGACAGAAAGCCCATTTGACTGTGGGAGCAATTTGGAGTTAAGAATTTCCCAGGCATTTTTTTCTAATTAAGCTTGAGCGGGTTAATTGGCTGAATCTTTATCACCTGTTGACAACTTGTTTGCAGAATGAGTCTCAGCGTGGTTTGATGCGGGAGCCATGGTCCCCTCGCTCGGGATCACGCTGAGCATCCTGCAGCTGTCCCAGCAGGCAGACCAAACAAGGTGCAGGCAACTGCTTCCGGTTCTCATCGTGGTTCGGCGTAATTACGTCGGGCTGGAGTCGGGAATGTGTGCAGTCCGTGTTGCATTCCGAGCGCTTGATTTTATCTTTGGCAAGCCTTTATTTACCCGGGAGTTTCCCTGGGTCGGTGGGGCTTGACCCCATTCCTCAGTGATTGCTGTTTGTAGGGGTTTGTGTGCTTGTTGACATGAGTTTCTCGTACAGCTTGTTTCCAGCTCCCAGAAGAGATGGAATCACTCCACAGGTAAAACGTTTCAAGTGGGGGTAAGAAAAAAACCGAGGTCCTGCAGCCAGGATGTATGAAGGCACCCTGATTTAGGTTAAGTGCACACGAAAGTTCAGGGCAGCATAATGATCTCTCCTGCCTCTCCAGCCTTAGAGCTGCTGGACTGTCTGCATCCTTTCTGCTTGCCCTTGAATGCAGTGAGGAGCCTGCTCACCCAAGTGCTGGTTTCAGAGTCTGCTGCCTGTCCTGCTGGTGGCAGTTGTGCTTTTATTTAATAACCTTCCCGCTGCTCCAAAAGAAAGAAGTCTTAACAGATCACAAGCAAGAGAACTTCCTGGGTGTTGATGAATAAATTGTTTCAGACATGTGCATGGGCACAGTGTGTTAACCTTACAAGTGTTATCAACTCTGACACTGCAATAACTGCTCCCAAATCCCACCGCACCTGAAAGATCCTGCAGAAGGGCCAGGGGGATCCCTCCAGCACCCACTGGGATCATTGTTGCCTCCTGCTGCTTCTCCCATGCAGCATCCCGAGGCCACTGGTTGATGGCTGCTGGTTGTGTGGATAAACACAAAGCTCTCTGCCGCTGTGGGCTCCGTTTTCCACAGGGCTGCATCCCCCTCTGCAGGCAGACATTCCAGTGGAATCATTTCCCCTGCTGGTGTTCTAACAGGAGGGAAGTCTGCAGTCTTTCTGATTGGACTAGGAGTGCACGCATGTATTTGGTTTATATTTTAAAATATGCAAGTATCACATGCTTTCTAAAATTTTCTGTTCTTAGCTGAGTATTTTCGCAGGATGTCAAATCCAAAGTGTTTTGCTGCAAGCATGGCTGTAGTAGGAATGAGATGCTGTTGGGAAGAGGAGTATTAAAAATATTTGAAGCTGGGAAAGTATAACCAAATGGACCACAATCCTCTTTGGACATAAATAATAAGGTGTGGGGGGTAGGGCCTGCTGCCACTGGAGGGCTGCTCTGTCCCTCAGCATGGAGCAGGGGGGTATTCCACTGTCACCCGTCCCCTTGCCAGGACTGGTGTTAAATCACACCACCTTTATGTGCAGGTACATCACTGCAGTTTGTCACCACAGTAATCCTGTATTTTTTTTTCTTTCTTATGCTTTGTCATCATTAGCACATTTCCAGCAATAGTGTTTCTAAAACCAGTTCTGTATGAAATATATTTAGCTCTGGTGCCATCTAAGACTAACAGTGTAGGACACCACTGTTCTGGGAACAGTGCAGTTTTCATGCCAGGCCTTAGGGATACACCTCCAGAAGCCTGAACATGAGAGTTGGGGCATGGGTGTGCATTGTAATACAAATGAGAGGTCTTAGGATCCTGTTCAGAGCACGTACCATGTGACTTCCAGCTACAGCTTGATAGCAGAGCTCTTCCCACACAGCAGAGAATCCCACTGCCTTTGCTGTAACCTGATTTCCCTGCTGAACACTTCCCCCTTTGGTGCCTGGCAGTGACTGTGGTCAGTGTGGTCCAGGCGTGTCAGGCACTCACAGGCTGCACCCGGGGGTGTCACACTTTCCCAACACGAGGAGAAATGGATCAGCTGGAAACCAGCAGTGCCAGGCTACCTGGTTTCAGTCAGTGTCACCTGGTAGAAAACCTGGGGGTTTTGTTAGCCAGGACATCCATAGGAGAATGCATTTGGTCCCAGAGGGGGAACCTTTATCCCCTCTTTCCACCCCTTGAAGTCAGATCAAGAGCCCCAAGGGTAACCACATCCTTGCAAGGAGAGTAGCAGAGTGGTACAGCTCATGGCTGTAACACAGGATTTTCTCTTGGAAAAAAACCCCAGGATTTTTCTGTTGAGAAATATACACTGCAGAAACCAAAAACCACTCGATGTCGTAATGTTTCCCAGCACCAGCATGCTCCAGACATAAAACAAACGAGGTGCTCTTAAGTACAAATGTTTTATTGCAATGTTTCATTATTTACAGTACCGTTCACTTTGTCCCTGGGTGCTACCAAAGTGCAAAGCCATTTTGGACAGAAAAGCTAAACGATGGTAACTCAGCACAAAAACATGACTGTGCCTCACACTCGCACTGTCCTGCCTCCTCCCTGGTCCTGAATGCAGAGAAGTTTGCTGCTCTCCCTTGGAACTTGGAACAAGGTGGTAGCATGAAACTTTGGTCACAAAGGATTGTCAGTTGTTGGTCTGTTCAAGGCAGTGCAGGAACAGGAATCTGTAGTCTTTCCAGCTGGACTTTACTCGGGATTCAGGGTTTGCAATGGCGTAACAAGATGTCTGTGTACACAGGACTGTCAAGTTCCTATTTCAATTTTTTATGTAAGTACTGGTTCATGCCCAATTATTTTTCTTGCTGACTCTACTTTGGTTTATGTAAGATTTTGAGGTTACCTACCTGCTATCTTAAAAGAGCCAGTACCTTGAAAATTACCAGAGTTGCTACTGGATACTGAAATTAGTCATGTCTTCTAGAGTTGCGCTTAAAAAGTTTTACAGAATACCACGAATTTTATCATGCATTTCCATTTCATATAAAAATGGTGATTCAGACACCACTGAAGCCTACATTTTCACACACTATCATCTCAAAGTTAGGACAAATGACAATGGTTACTTCAGGAATGACCTCTCAACAGAAGCTCAGGAGAGGAGGGTAGAAACCACAAATTTTATCAAAGACTAGAGAATTTCAGTATTCCAGTGGCTAAACTCAGGTCAACAATCTTTTCAGCTTTCTAACAAGTGTATTAGCTCAAGAAAGTACTTTCAAAGACAGTTTTCAGACTGAATCCCTGCAATTTCCACTGCTGCCAGTGTTCCCCTGGGAGGTGAGCAGCGAACTTCTCTGCCTCAGTTATCTCAGTTGTGCATCAGGGATATCATTATCTTCTAAAACTTGAGACACCTTCTGTTACAAAGCTCTTGTACAATTAGGAAATGTTTAAGACTCCATCCCAGAAAATAAGTTATATTAAGTGGCACTCGAGCCCTCCAGAGCATACGTAACAGGGCTGTTAAGGGAAGCTCAGCAGCAGGAGCTGCTGCCACTCTCCTCACTGCATGCCTGATTTACAGCTCAATAATGAGTCCCTGCAACAGCTGCCTCAAATGATTCTGAAATTACAGCTTCTCAAAAATGGGATGATTGCAGCTCTTGGCAAGTTTGTTCCTGTGAGTCACACTTTTATTCCATGTTTTCACAGGCTTTTCTGTATCACTATTGATAAAAAGCCACCAAAAGCTTTACAGTTGCAGAAGATACCATTTTCACAAAGAAAATGTACTGGATTTATTCCTTAACCTACCATACAAAACACAGTGTTTAAAAGCTCTGCAGTGCCTCCCTAGTATCATTCCTTTGGAATTTGGAGGAGGCAAGAGAGCTCACATGCAGTCCACAACGTTGCTGGATCCTTGGCCCACGTCCCGGATCTGGCTGCTGAGGCAGGAGCACACAGCCACGCCTGCCCCTGCCCTGCAGTGTGACACCGAGCCCACGAGCTCCCACCTACGGGGAAAAAGAAAAGTAAGCTCCTGTCCTTTCTGAGCAACCTGAAAGCATCCCTTTTCTGTGCCTGAAATTCTATTACACAGCCTAGCTGATCACTCTGCACAAAAATGCACCCCACACGCTTATTATTTCTGTGTTTAGTGCAAAATCAGATTGAAACAAGCAGATGAATGTAGATTGTTATTGAATGAAGGGGTGAGAACAAGGGATGGAGAAGAGGCAGAGAAGGGAGGAGGTGCTTAGATATTTACAAGAACAACTTAGTGGCATAGGCAGCAGTCCTGCATTGATAGTCACGGATATTACTCAATTATTACCAGGAAACAACAGCCAGACTCCTGCTGCACACTGTTTCTATGCTGTTGTGTTTTCATACAGGCAGATTTCATTGTCTTATTAGGCAAAACAAAACACTTTAAATTACCTATTCACTATGGGATCAAATGCTTCCACTGTATTCAGGTACACGTTGCCATTATGACCTCCAACTGCAAAAATTTTTCCCATCAGCGTTGCTATGCCAACACCACCCCTCGGAGTCGTAAGCTCTGCCACGTATTCCCATTTGTTGCAGCGCGGGTCGAAGCGCTCCACCGAGCTCAGCGGCGAGTTGTCGTCAAAGCCACCTGCAAAAAACCATCACAGTGTCAGCTTCTGGCACTTCTGGCGCAGGTGATACCCAGGACTGGCACCAGCAGGCAATGATCAGCATTCAGTGGGTACTGTCCAGCTCTCTCTTCACCAGAACTTTACAAGCTCCTAAGAATTAATCTAACAGCTCTCCCTCCTCTCACTGTTCAAGCATCACCAGCTTTCTTTTACTCAAATTGCAAGGATTCTATTAATTTTCTCCTTGAATTCATCATACTTATAATGGAACAGCTGCTCATCTGGAATGGAATGAAATGTAACACTAGCAAAAGGATGGCCCCAATCTTAAACTTATCTTGGTTTATGCAAAACACACTTTTGCAGTGTTTTCAAAATACAGCATTGACGAATATTTGAGTATGGGAAAAATTCCTCATGCAAGACTCAGTGGTGCACTCCCCTTGCTAGGGAAGCTGTCAGAGGAGCATTTTGCTCAAAACTTCTTTAAGCACTTATGATAATACGCAAGTCAGAGCTCTGCAACTATCACTATGGCACACATACCTGGCATCTTCCTCTCTCAGGAATGCTGGTAAATACAAGGTAGTGGACAAGACAAAAGGCTGTAGAGTAAGTGCAAAAAAAACCTACTGTTGTCTACACTCAGAACACAGAACACAACCAGAGTGCTTTGAAAGTGTGTGAACTTAAGGATCATTTCCTAAAAGGAAACTCAAGACGAGTGAGGCTTGAGAGGATTTTCTAACACGGACGTATTGTCCTGAACAGATTAGCCCTCCTGAAATGTGGGTTAGGAGCTGCTTTTCATTTCCTTGCTAACATACCTTCGTTTAAGCGTGCCCTGGTTGTGCTTGCTTTCTTCTCCTGCCCAAGAACACCAAGTACAGGTCAGCTCTATCGGTTCCCAGTTCCTCTAGCAACAACAGCCTCTTCCAAAGGCCAGCACTTGGCAGCAGCAGCACTACAAAATGCCACATCCCTACTCACCCACAACATACAAGCAGCCGTGGAGCTCGCTGACACCGTTCCCAGCCCTTCGCTGACCCATCTCTTTCACTTCTATCCACTTATCCAAGTGCGGATCGTATTTCTCCACACTGGAAAGAGATGCTACACCATCATTGCCACCCACGGCATAAACATGGTTCTGGAAAAGAGTTGTATAAAGATTATTTGTAATGCAGTTGTCTTTACCCAGCTTTTCATAAGCAATGTTAAAATCATAGGAAAACGTGGTATATCCATACAGTCCTAATTATTTACTTTTATTTAAGAATTCCAACAACAGACTTAATTATCTAACACAAATGCTATCTCTTCCAACGAAAGAAGTGAAAAAGCTATGCAGTGTTGCAGCTGCTTTTCAGAGCACAGGGAGATTCAAGTACAGCATGCATTTGGTACCTTTAAACATAGTGCCCATGACAAACCACTCTTCTGAGCGAGACAGGAAGCACTAGCCACGTTATTCGAAGGGTCCTAGTACTCGCTCCCAGTGCCTCAAATACGGTTGAAACAGTTCAATTTGCTATGACTATTATCCTAAATACCCTCACTTTTCGCACAGTTGCATAGGATTTTGATGACCTCTGCTGGTGCTCGGACCCACCAGCTGCATTTTGTTTAAGATCCTGTGTGTTCTGCCTGGTGAAAGCAGATTTGAAAAGCAGCTCAGCTCCTCAGCTGGCCGCAGCTCGGGAGGCAGCAGTCACTCACCACAAGGGCTACGGAGCCGACGCCTCCCCTGGGAGTGTTCATGGAGGCCACGGTGCTCCAGCGATCCGAGTCGATGTCGTACCTCTCCACGTCGCTGAAGCAGGTGTTGTCATCCAGCCCCCCGATGGCGTAAATGGGGCCACCCAGGGACGCCAGAGCGATTCCTCTCCTAGGGAAGCCACGGGATCAATGCATCAGTGCAAAGCCTTAACGAAACGGAGCGACACATCAAGTGCAACGTTACGTGAATGGCACCCGCTTCAAACTATGGGGAAAAAAGTAATGACAATTTAAAAAGTGAAGTTTATAGTAAATAATGTGGCTGAACTTCTGCACAGCTGTGTCATTTTGACTGAATGTCACCTAAGGCCCAAGTCCTCTACTCCCATGCTTGGATATATGACATTGTCTTAGATATTTGATTCCTCTACCTCAGTACCGAACTTTATGCCTCCAGTTTTGTTTTATCGAATCTGATGATGAACCAAAACCTTCTGGTTTTAACTCTGTTGGTATAGCTGGCTGCTACCATCTGGGAATGATTGGGGGATATTAATACACATTAAAAGGCAAACCTGTGCTGAATATCAGAGAACTGAACTCTAGCAAGACTTAATCACAATTTCTTCCATTCTGGTATTTTTTAATTAAGTGTTAAAATGGTTGTCAGATTTGTTTGTACTGTAAGCACTGTTTGTTTCAATGAAGGCATACAATATGTATGGCCTAGAATGTGAGCATTACGTTTCTGCTTTCACTACCATGAGAGGTGATTTACCATGACACTGAGAACATTCTTGTCTCATTACAGGTTCACAGATACCAAACGAGGAGCAAGGGAGGCACAATCTAACAGAATAAACATTGTGGCAATATCCTGGGCTTATCTTAAACTGCCTCAGCAGATAACACAGACACCACGTAATGGTAGCAGTTTTTTTAATCCACTAAGTATTCCAACAACTCCATGAACAGGAGGAGTGGAGCTGGGAGGAGTGAAGCACAGCCAAGGCACAGCAGCCCTGTCATTTACCTGGGTATTGAGTAAGAAATGCCACAGAAATCTAGGGCTGAAATTTGCCAAGATTTTGCCCTGGGGTGGTGGCAGGAGGGACGAAGTGGAGCAAGCCACTTCTAGGAGTCTGGGTCTTCTACTTTGATTGGGTCACAGTTACAAATAGCTTTAGGACTTAGCCATACTTAATATTTTACTCCTACTTGTACATGATGCTTTTAAAAACAACAAATAACAAAATGGAATGTAGGACTAAGGATGTTGGGTTAAGTAACAGCAGAAATAAAAAATTACAGATCTGTGAGTCCAGTAACTCCTTGAAAGAATCTTAGAAGTCGAAAGGCAAGAAAAGTCCTCAATCTGACTTTTAGTGTTCTAGTGCTTCTGGCCTTTTGCGGGAAAACCACAGACAGCTATTTGTTTCCTGGGCATGAAGTATTTCACTTTTCATGTTATGCTGCCAGTTATGTTGCTCATTCTTAAAAAGAGCAAAAAACCCACAGAAGCAGTTCATCAGTTCCAGGTTGTTTGTTGGGAATAGCAGAAAGGCCCAACATACCAGAATGCAAGCATAGCTGGGGTAGAAGAGGTCTCTGCTCCAGAAGCCAGCTTCTCCAAAAAACAAAAAAATGGGTAATACCTTTATAATACAAAGCTCAAAAATAGGGGGGAAAAAATCCTAGAAATAGCACAATTTGAAATCCCAAAAAAAGGCAGGATAGACATGATGTTTTTCAGCATCAACCAGAAATGACATATCATAGACTAGGACTTGGATCATGGGACACATATACCTCTTTGTGTTCATTGATGCCTTCATCATCCACTTGTTTGTGAGAGGATCAAATACTTCCATGCTTCCTAAGTGTTCATTTCCATCATGTCCACCCACTGCATAGACTTTACCTGAACACATACACATCTTTTGATACAGAGATTGCTTGGCAACATTTCAGTTTTCATTTATATAACATCCCTGCCTACGTGGAGACAAAGAGGTCAAATAAAGGTTAAAGTTCTTAAACACTTTCAATATCAGAATTTTAGTAAGTATCAACTTCATATTTTTATATGTTGTAGTCAATCAGGAATCTGTTCTAATGTGGACAGGTCAAATCAGTTTGGACATATGTATCAATCTCTCCAGATTTTCTATGGAGGAAAAATATCTCTGTTCTGCTGCAGAAACAGCGGGGCTACCATGTACAAAGAAAAGTTGCATCATTGGTGCTAAGCTGCTCTGGCCTGCACGGACCTATTTTCAGAAGGTGGAGACCCAAAAATAAAGGTAGGTCTGCTCTGGAAGTGTTATGGTCTTAGTAACTTGCCTGTATGGATTTAAGTAGGAAGGGAGCCAGTATGAGTACTAGCAAATTTGGGGTGACTGTGTAAGGCAATTGCTGTGTAAGGCAATTTCTTTATAAATGGATTTAAAAAAAGTAAACCACCTATTTAAGGCAAGAGACTATAGACAGTTCAGTTGGGCTGGAAGGAACCTTTAAAGGTCATCTAGTCCAGCCCCTCTGCAATAAGCAGGGACATTTTCATTTTCAGGTTGCTCAGAGCCCCGTCCAGTCTGACCTTGAACACTTCCAGAGATGAGGCATTTACCACCTCTCTGGGCAGCCTGTTCCAGGGTTTCACCCACCTCACTGCAAAAAAGTTCTGCTTCCTATATAGTCTTAATCTACCCTCTTTTAGTTTAAAACCAGTACCTCTTGTCCTATTGCAACAGGCCCTACTAAAAAGCCTGTTCTCATCTTTCTTGTAAGCTCCCTTTAAGTACTGAAAGGCCTCAATAAGGTCTCCATGGAGCCTCCCCTTCTCAAGTCTGAACAGCCACAACTCTCGTCAGTTCCCAGTAATATCTCTGCCATAAGCATGGTCTCAGATCAGTTCAGAATTAAACACTCCTTCAAGGGGGAGGAGCTTTACTAAACTGAACAATATCCAACAATTAAGCAAGAAAAATAGTTTACTACTTGTACAACTAGTAAAAGTACCAATTCAGCAAAAGGATCAAACAAGTGCCTTTTGACTGGGGTTGCTTGAATAGGGTTACTGACCTCCCACGGAGATCACACCCACGTGCCTCCTCCTGCTGTTCATCTCGGGGCCGAAGAACCAGTTGTTCTTACGGATGGAGTAACACTCAATGCTGCGAAAGGGGTCACCTGATCCACCTCTGCCACCGACACAGAACAGCACACCTACAGAACAGAAAACAGGCTTCCAGAAAACCAGCAAGAGGATGGGGAAAAAGAGCTGTACTAGCAGAGTGAACTGAAAATTATGTAGTGTGAGGGAAGTTTTATTTCATTTCAAGGAGCACGGTCATTGCCCTTCATAATTGGACACTGGATTTTGGCCTTTGCTTGACATGCTGCTATGGCAAATAGCCATCTCTGCTCTTGTAAAAACAATACATATTTTAAATATGCTTTCTGTGACTTTGTTTAGGGAGATAAATACATTGTTAGATATACCAATGTACAAGTTAGGATTTGCAGTGTAATATTCATCACTCACTTTTGGCGTAGGTTAGTCAACCTTAAAAGTTAGCTCAACGTTCTTACACCAAAAGATAACTGTCCACTGTTTTCAGCACAGCTTTTGTCATAACATACTTAACAGCACTAGCTTTAATACAGACAGAGCCAATCAGGATAAATTAATAATGCTTTAAAGAAAGAAAATGACTGCTAAAGTTCTGCTAGGAAAATGCAGCACATTACCTAAATATTGGAGAGGTACATAACGGCTTTGCCAATTTTGCATTGTCATTAACAACTCTTGATATCAAGCTGTACCTGCTTGATATCAAGACACCTGCACAGATGTGCTGCCTTTTCTCCACACCACTCCCTACTGGATAACCAGACACACATTTAATTACCAGCAGTCTGCTTCCTTGGTGTTGTGCGAATGGAGTACTCAAATTCAGGCACTGCCCTGCTGCTCAGGTGAAGGTGGTAGTTTCTTGCTTCATCCAGCAAATCCCTACATTTTAGATTCTGCTTGACAATCTCTTCCTTTGCCACAACACCCATAAGGAAACAAATGGGCAAGAGAGGCAGCCGTACCTGACAGAAATGAACACAGTTGGAGAAACTGGCTGAACTGGCTGAGTCTCACCATGCAGTGATGCACATGTACCAGATGGCAGCTCCTGAGCCAGCTGGCAGCCACACGCTCTTCTCTACAGAGAGAGGCTTTCACAGCTTTTCCAGACAACAGCGATATGAACAGTTCTTTTTAGGGACAAATGCTTGCTACAACCATTTGCATTTAAGCCACAGTGGAGAACTGTCCCTTGGCCCAGGCTGTGTGCAGGAAGGAGAAGAGCTGCTGCCTGTGCTGCACCTGCACCTGCCTGGCGTGATACAGGCAGCACCTATGGCTTTATCAGGGCTTTATCAAGATAGTCTGCTGAGAGTATGAATTTTCAGCTCACTGCTATGCCAGTGTAAGAGGGCTTGAGCTAGAATGGTTCATTTTCTTTGGGTGGCAAGTCAAAATGGAAACACTGTCACCATGAACTGTGTCTATGAAGGAGGTATTGCTAGTGCAGTAACTCCTTTCTCTAATGCAGACTTGACAGACTTCAAGATGAAAAAAAAAATAAATGTTGAGAGCTAATTGTTTCCTTTTCTAAATCCTTCCTGCCATTTGTTCCAACAAACCTTTCATTTTTCCTTATAAGACAGTGAAGAATATCAGGGGCAAAGGTGGGACAGGTGTTAGTGGGGGAAACTGAAGTAAATCTCCACCTGACTTCCTAAGGTTTGGAGTCACTGTCAAGCAGCTCCCAGCTCAATAGCAATGGTGAAGAAGTCCAGTATCTCCAGTGCTTCTCAGAGCAGCACGATGGGGCTGTTACAGCACTGACAAATGTCCCTGTCTTGAAGTAAGCACATGTCCCTACCAGTTCTTCCTTACCTACTTGCTTTCAGTCCAGCTTCTTTTACTTTGGCCAGCTTATTTTAGGCTGCTTTAAAGCACCACCATAGCCTTGCTTGGTTAGTGATGTGGTAAGAACACCAGGCTGACAGATTTAGAACCTCACTGTAACAGTGAAACCCGTAAGGCTGATTATGACAAGGATAATAACTGTCTAGAAGCGCAGTCACATTTTTCTGCTAGCAGTAATGTCCAAGTCAACTGATGGTTCCATATACTCTGGCAAATAACCCGTATTTACAGAAAGGGGTTTACTTTTTCATTGCTTCAATCTAGGCTCTAGTTTACATCAATAGAATACAGCTATTAATCTCACCCGCTAGCACAACTGGCAATAAATACCAGTATTAATTTTTTTCTAACTCTCTAATTATGTTGTCTGTAAGTTTAAACATAGTGTACTAAAGAAGGGGTTTTTGTAAGAAAAACCCCCTGCTAGTCTAGATGAAACTGAATGTGTTTGCAAGACAGTTAATGAGCAGTTGTGATCTTTTACTAGGAAACGTGAAAAATGATCCATGAAGACAATGACAGCAGCATCTCAGTGAGCCTCTCTTTACTCACACAACGCTAGTATTTATCAATTCGGCCAAATGTAAAAGAATCAAGTTGGAGATCAGCGACAACTGAAACTGCAGTCGATCCTACCTGCTAAGACACACGGAGCGTTTTGCAGCACATGGCATGCAATCCTTCCCAGCACAAGCTCCCCACACCTGTCTCAAACACTGTATTTTAAACTCCCATAGCACATACAGAGCTTGAATAAGCGAAGTACCTACTGATCTGACAGGAGGAAGTCTGATGGGTGTCAAATAAGTTCAGCTGAATGACCTTTTGATACCTGTGTTTTCTTTCAGAAGCAGTGAACTCACACGAAGTCTAGACAATTAAACTGCAAACTCCTTTTGGCTCCTACAGTGCTAATCCAGTGAGCATGAAAAATCTTATCATGTTTCATAGCCCACTAGGGCTAACACATCTTGGTCTTTTCTTATTTAAATACATGAAATATTCTAGAAGTAGCATGACTTAATGTGACACATCTCTTGATAGTTTCCTTTCCTAGCCATGTAAGAAAACTCAACAGCTTTGCCTCCTTTCTTAAGTACAGATACATAACAGCAAGGGCAGTGAGCATATCAGGCTGTGGGAGTGCCAAACTAAGCCAAGTGATGGCTTTATGTTCTCCATTTCACGTAAATATAGAAAGTTTCTGCTCTAGCACAGATAGTAGTAGCTTTTTGTTGGCTCCCCACCCCCCAGCCAGGAGCATAAAGTGAGTATTATTCTCTCTACAGAAACAGGAGAATTCAACTCCTTCTGATATTCAAGAAATCTAATGTGCTTCCGCTGTGAATTCCCAACCGTGAATACCAGATGAGGCACCAACAGCTAAGAACATCTTTCACCTTAAGATCTACCTCAGTACAAACAACTGATTGTACAACTAAACCAGTGACGAGACAGGCACTTGGAGCCTCGATCTGCCCTACCTGTGCAAGGATTTCATCCAGCCACGTAGCGTGATGCTGAGGATTGGCCAGCAGCCACTTGATAGCAGCATTGTAAACTTGCTTTTCATTTTCAATATTCAGGTCGCTGGAGGACAGGAGTTTATGGAGGTGCTGCGGTGACACGCTCACAAAGTCCTCGCACTCCATCACTTCCGTGAAATGCTCACAGGCAAACTGATCGGCCATGTCCATCAGGTCGATGCGGTTGTGACTCTCCGCAAACGCCCTGACTGCCAGGCAGTTGGAGGGATGGAAGTGCAGCTTCATGTATTCACAGCAGGCCTTTGCCACCAGTTCCACCTGCAGGATGCAGGCAGCGTACAGGAGAGGCTGGACGTTGTCCACCGTCAGCGTGAGCCGCGAGGAGTACGCGAACTTCACCAGGTCCTCGATGGCGTCGCCATCGAAGTCCCTGATCTCGATCAGCTGCTGCTTGGCTTCAGCCATTTCCGAAAGAAACATGGCTCGGAAGTAAGGGATAACGCAGGCTAGCACTAGTTTGTGGCAGGAGATAAGCTTTGAACCAACCTGGAAAAAAGCAGAACAAAAATGCCCCCAACGTTTTACTGGAATGTTGGTTTTGGCTGTGAAAGGAGCAACAGTTAAGTTGAAGTAAGAATTCTGGACTCCATGTGCATTGAGCTACTCTATTTTGTCCATACAAATTAACTCCAATTGTCCTGTACTTGACATTACTTCCATGTACCCCAAGCAGATCTAAGTTGTAACTTGGCCACCAGAGTAGAGCAGAGCCATAACACAAGGAAGCAATAGCACTGATGCACTGAACTTGCCTTTCTTTAAAAGCTTTATGAAGCATCCTTAGGAACATTCTAGATGCATCTTGTAGACAGAATGAGACTGCTGGACACTTGTTTTATATGTATTCAGAGACTTTAACGGGAGGAAAATTACAAAGTGACACTTTTAGACTACTTAATTAAGACTTCTGGATTTTTACTACTGTCAAGGAATTGATGTTTGTAAAAGCAAATTTATGTAAAAACAGTAATAACAGCTATGTCAGGGGCTATTAAAAGTTACCAATCACTTCAATATTTTAGAGTATGTTTAGCCACAAACGAGAGTGTATTCCCCATAAAGAGAAGTCATTTCTCAAAAGTCTGATCAGACAATGTAAAATAAGCTTTTCATGTACAAAATTCTAGAATTCCATTACATTTAAAAAGAATGTAAGTATTGAAGGCAAATGAACAATCCACTACTTATTTGTGTTCCAGGAGTGCTTTCTTACAGCCTTTGTCATCCTGCAGTCTGCACTAACACGATGGGATGGCTGAGTTAAGCAACCAGTTTCCCTGATGGACTCAAATTACATGTTCATTTGCAGATGAAAATGTTACAGAGAGGTGTCTTGCAATTAAAAAAAATTAAAATATACTAAATTATAAAGGATATTTTGGAGTTTTTTCTAGCTCTGATTCAATACACGATTGCTCTACCCTGTTAAAAAACATGATGAACACAAGTGGAACATACCTGGTAAGCAGCAAGTTGAGTACAGAAAGCAAATATACATGCAAGAATATGCAGATTAAAAAAGAGGACAAGATGGATGGTTCAGTGTGATGAAATTAGACTGTCCCAGAAGGAACAATTCAGACCTTCCAAATGAACAAAAAGCAAACCAACAGGAGAAAAGCAGATGGCATGCATCTGCCACCCTCCACCTTCTAAAAGCCTTCTAACACTGTTCTTATGGCAGCAGCAGTAGAGTAGGTGAAACTCCAGAATTTAACTCTTTGGAGCAAAGTTCAATAGAGATCTAATTATTCTTAAAATATGAGAGGCCTCAGCACTACAGGAAGAAAAATCAAGCCCTCCAGAAAATTCTAATTCAAGGTAAGTTACCAGTTACTTGAAAATCACTGATTTAGGAAGCCATACAATAAGACGTACATGGGTTGCTCTGGCCTTCATTGGAAGCCAAGTCATGCAATCCAATATTCTTAAAAGTACCAACGTAGCTCCACACAGATAATACAAATGAACATTAATACAAGCCTAACTTACAGAAAGTTAAAGTACAGCCCCAGTAAAGTGTTTTTTCCAAGGCAAGTTTCCCCAGCAAAGGTACACATTCAACCATGTTTATGAAATAAGACTTTCTGCCTTTTTTTGCAAGGGTAGGTGGAAAGGAAGGACAGTGAGAATGAGGTCAACAAGAAGAGGGAAGAGGAGGGTTGGTAATACCAGGGACACACATCTGTCATGGATTTTCCTTGTTCATATCTAACAGTCAAAGTGGCAGGCTAACAATTTCTCCTAAGGGCATCTGCATTTGTTCTTAGTTTACAAGCTCTGCTTCATCACCTTTCCTTAAATAACTACCTTGCACTAATAAGATGTTTAGCTAAGCAATACTTAATGTTTGTAGGTGCTGGCACCCACTTTTATGGACACTACACACAAATTTATTATGATCAGGATATAAGTAATATACAGCTGAGTTACAGATAATGCATTAAAGCAACGCTAAGCAAGAATCATGAAATTTGCTTCCTCCCCCTCCTCCTTTACTTTTGATCAGCTTTAGAACCCAACTGTCTGGGGGTTTTGTCTTTCTTTCCTTGAAGAATGCTATAAGTTAGATTTGTTCCAGAAATCCTGTTTGCTGAGAAGAACCTATCAAAACAACACAAAATGTTGCAGAAATGGAGGTAAAATTGGGGATGAAAGTGTATTGAGAAGAAGCAGCTACAAAGAGCTGGAACTGTTCAGTAATATACTGACCAGCTGTGGGAACTTGCTTAGAAGACAAGTTGGATGAGGACAAAGCCATGTACTTCCTCTCCTGAATTGTCAATATCTTAAATATTTAAATTTCAGCTGTAAACTCCCTAAATAAGAAAAAAAATACAAGCATATCTAGAGATGCCTCAGATCCAACAGGTATTCTATGGCTTCTACATCCCTGCCAATACTCACAGCTACCTCCAGCACACTTATTTCTAGCTTAATCTTCAGACTGTTACATGCAATGGATGTGTGACAAGTATCACCTTCAGTGTAACATCACAGAGCTCTCCAGCTTCAAAGAAGTGAAGAAGAGAGCTGTGAAAATCCTTCCAAGCCTCATTCGCCTCAAACACGAAGACGTCATCATCCCCATCACTGTTGGAAGGCCTGGTTTGCTGCTGCTGCCGCCTTTTTCCCTTTATCAGATGTTGTTTTGCCTGATCAGGGACCATGGATTCTGAAGCCATTGGCTGTTTCTTTTCTCACTGCATCAATCTTCAAAAACTCTTGCCAAGATAAAATCCAGCCCATCAGGAGTTAAGTCCTAAAATGCAGTTCTGTTCATCTTCCTGTTTAAAAAAACACACAAAAAAAGGGAAAATTAGACATTAGGTAATGCTAGTACGTGACACTGATTACATATTATAAATACTTCCTATGATCTTATTTGGGGAAGCAAGACGAAAAGGGACAAAAAGAAAGAACCACAGCATCCTGTTCAGTATACTCAATAAACTGTGACTATACTTCTCAGTATCTTGTTTAGAGTATATTGAGAAGCACATTCCTCTTACAATGACTAGCTTTGATTTTCATGGCTTTTTAGTTCGTTTATGATGCATTCATTCTTCATTCTGTGCTAAGAGTTGATGATTACTACAGTTCAGTGATTTCTGCTGTAATTACTATAGTTCAGCAACTGTGGTGTTGGAGAAAGTGGACTGACCAAAGGAACAAAAAATTCTGCAATAGAAGTTTAAGTCACATGTCTGGGAGCAGAGCTGATTTTCCTCTGGAATATTTCGAAAGTGTCCATGCCTCTTGCTAAATTTACAACTCTTCATGCATCAGTACTGGAGAAGCAGCAGGAAGTGACCCGAGGCAATCGTACTCATTCCTGCTGTAGGTCACAGGGTTGTGCCAGCTCCATGTCCTGTGTGGTGACAGGGCTGGTGGCTGCACTGGGCCAGGCAGGTTAAAGCAAGATCAAACATGCCTAGAATATTTGCCTGTGGTGCTTTAAACAACGAAAGTATTCTTCCTTTAAAATATATCAAAGAGAAAGATCTTACTTCTTCCAAAGCAAGAAACTAGCTCAAAGATATTATGGATCATGAGATATTTATACAGTTTATAGCGATGAATACCTTTTTCTGATGAAAACTTCATTTCCATTATGCCAGATTTGACAAATTACTAAGATATTTTTCTAGTTCATTAGCATATTTTGGTTCTCAAATTAATCCTCCATTATTGGTACTCATATTTAACATGCCCTTCTAAGAAGTCATTATTAGCACTGACATCTGAAGCTGACACAGGGCTTCAGACCAATTTCCTGAAGTTATAAAAATTAACATGGACGAACAAAAAAAAAAGACCGAGAGTCTTGTACAAGTACAAGGCTGTTGAAAGGCATCATGTGTTATTCATTCACATGATAATGTAGGTAAGATATAGCATCTCCAGCCCACACTTAGAGGGAACTCATGCTTATTTTGGTCTTTGACTGACACTCTCACTTCACCACTCCCTGGTTACTCACACTCGCGAGTAGAAACGCTGCTTTCAGACAGAACTGCCACTGACTGCTAAATTAGAGTTCACAGCTCTCAAGTAATAAGGTTTTTCCATCTGACACATATGCTATATTTATCCTCATACTTTAACGGCAACTGCACCAATACTTTCCTCAACTAGTCTGTGCCGCAAGGTAAAAAAGGCTGATGGTGTACATTTTACCTATTCTGGGTATGCTGTTGTAAACACCAACACAAAACCCATGAGTCTTAAGAAAAGTCAGTGCTGTTGGGGTCAATTTTTTTATGCTATAAATGAACTAAGCAATAACACAAAAGCCAAACTGATTTTAAGCAATGCTTTTCATCCATATCTGATGCTTACAGCAAATAAAGCTCTTGGAGATGCTCTGAGCCCTCGTCTGTAAGAAAAGAAGTTGAGTGCGTATTTGGATTTATACACTTGATACATACCAAGTACACACTTGATACTTGAAGAAACTAGAAACCACACTAGAGCATTACTCACACACCACTGGCATGACTCAAGCACAAAGCCATAGATAAGAGAATCATATCTATGAGGGAGTGCCCAGTACTGCAATATCAAATATGGGTACAGGAACATGAGAGCAAGTCAATTACTGTTCCTCAGGTAAAGAGAAATTTCTGCAACATGTTAGAAATTAACATGTGTAAAATAACCTTAAGGAAATATTCATACAGCAATAGTCTGACATACTTCAGTTTTCTTTTGATGAGACTTTCTGACAGATATCTCAGGTAAGATTTTTATTCTTCGCCCAAGTCACCAATTCAGGAGCATCTTGTTTCTGTGATACACCTCGGTCATGCAAATCTTTTTAGATACCTCTCCTGAAATCCTCCACTGGCCTTAATTACAGCATCTCACACTTTGAGTCTTCAAACAAATCATCTGCTATGGGCAGTACCAGCTGTAGCCATGTTCCATTTGCAGAAAATACTGGCTTGGGCTCATGTTTAGCTATAGACCTTTTCTGTTCTCAGATTTTAAACGAAAAAGAAATTAATTTTAGTAGCACTTGATTCAAGATACTAAACTCCAGAAATCTGACAGTCACTCCAAAGTCACGAGGGTCAGTACATTTATTTCAACTCCACAAACTAAGAGAGAGGAGCCACTTACAGATTTGCTCCCCAAATCAACAATAATTCAACAATAACATCCAGCTACTTGAGGTTAGTTTAGTATTGGGTGAATGCCACACACACAGTCTTTCCTCTCTGAACAAAACATGCCATGGCCTTTCAGGACTTCTACAACACGCTCCCTTTCTCTTCTTGGCAATCAACTCTTCCAGCCTCCATACAGTCTAATATTTTGACAACATTAAGAGTGTGACCATCACAGAAAGTGACTGACTCCAAGGAAACTAAAGGAAGTGCCTCATTCACAACATCATCCGTCATTCCCTGTAAACAGCTGCTTGATGCTTTCCGTGAAGGAATAGCTGTCTGAATTTAAAAAACCCCAACAAACCACATGTGTTTATAGTTCACCATTGTTTGCTGGGAGCAAGTCAGCAATTTTCTTGTTCAAGTTAAATATTTAGAAATATCAATGATGTCTGGTATTCTCAAGAGTGCAGCTGTTCAGAGCCCAAAGTTTGTGTTCTGGTCATGAGTGCTGGCGCTCAGGCAAGGGACTGAGGATCCCCTACTGGCTGTTCCTCAAACTTATCAAAGCAAGCAAGGATGGGAGGTCAGAGCACAAACATGTTCTCTTATAACTGCTGCAATTCAGGTAACAGTAACATCCTCAGGTGAAGTGATTTTGATTCAGACATTCCAGCTAAACCTGAAACTGAATTAAGTGTAAAATTACTCAAGTCACATAGAGTATGTATGTTCAGTAGAGACAAAATACCTCAGTTTTGAAGCAAAAAGAAATTGAAGACATTAGAAAGTGGCAGGACATGAATAACATTGCTCTGTTTTCCACCATCATGAAATGAAACCCCAGGAATCCTGGCTGACATGCCAATCTAGATGTTGGAGGACATGGCCTCCTCCTCCCACTGAGTACCTTGGGAGACGGTGTTCCAGAAAGAAGGGATCATCCTTATTCTTTCTCTGACACATGGGAGGATTTGTACACTACATGGGATTTTGTATCACTTCAGTGACACAAAACAAACCAACCCACGATTCCCACTATAACCCAAACTAGGCAATGCTCAGATGAGAAGTATTATGATACTTGTAAATCCACAGCTCTTTATGATCAGTGGTACTGGAACGAAAGGTGGCAGAAGTCCAGGAGAAATCAAGATACAGATGAAGTTTCACCAACTATCCTGCATGTAATTTCATTTACCTACTACCAAGATGAACTAGAATCACATCATGATCTGCACAGAAAAGGGCAGTTAGCCCCCCTCAGAAAACAAAAAGGCCTGTCAATTGAAGGAGACAAGAAATTTGCCTTTGTAAGTGCGGCAGCGTAAAACTAACTTGTCTAACACACGGTAATGAAATGCAGTCACTGCTGCTGCCCACAAGAACAGAACAGCAGAGGCAGCGACAAGATCTTCTCCGGTTTAATCCAGATGACAGAACAAATTGAGTTGTTGTCTTGTGTTGCACGAAGAAAACTTGAACGTTTGGGAAAAGGACAGCTGGCAGAGCTAAGGAAGAGACAGAGGGAGAGAAGTGGGAAAGGGCAGGAGGCAGCTGCAGTGCAAACTGCAGACAAGCAGCAGCTCTGGCAGGGACTCCACAAGCAGCTGTTTCACTGCTCACTCTGGTTACAGCTGCATCGTCAAAAAGGAACATGAGGGAAAAAAACCTGACAAACCAAATAGCATAGAAAATCCTCAGTGCTATCCCATTCTCCACTCACCAATCCTAACAAAGATGATTTGGAAACTTTATGCCAAACTGTTCAGATACCCATGCTAATTAGGTCAAGTCAGACAAGTTTGGAAAACATGGGAAAGTTCAAGTTACACATTGTAGTACAAGCCTAAGCCTACTGTACTTTTCAGGAGAAAGTTATTTAACAAAAAAAAAAAGTCAGAAACCACACATCTAACTGGTTGAGTTTGTTTGAAACCACCAGGGTGGCTTTTGTAGAAATACATAAAGGTTTCTTAGATTACAATTTCTAAATCCTTTCAGCATTTCAAAGGTTATTTGCAGCAAAAACTGACATTATTGTTACTTGTCACACAGGTAGCTCAGCAAACACCGAAATGGGTACAGCTGGCACCATCTCTCATCTGCTTCTACAATCAAAACCCCATCAGTGCTGTAGACACAAGCAGTGAATGAGCACCGCTCTTTCTTGGAAAAATGCCACAGAAAAGGTGTTTGGTAGAGCATGAAAAGCATAGTCAGATAAAATTT
Organism: Ptilonorhynchus violaceus; assembly: GCA_013397565.1. Classification (NCBI taxonomy): domain Eukaryota; kingdom Metazoa; phylum Chordata; class Aves; order Passeriformes; family Ptilonorhynchidae; genus Ptilonorhynchus; species Ptilonorhynchus violaceus. Next base: position 2,230,288 of record VZRJ01006789.1, read on the forward strand.
CATTTCGGAAGCAGTTCTTCTTGGCAGCCTCTTAATGCTGTTTTGAGACAGCTTCTTCCCAGCTCCCTTCAACTCAATGCTCAGTGAAGTTCTACTGAGGTTTAATCCCAGTTTCCATGAAACACCAGAAAGGCCACCTTGTCCCCCGGGATTTACAGAATGAGAGGTTGACAATTTGTTGAATTTTGCATTATAAAAACCAAACAAAAACCTAACACACCATGATTTATTTATGCTTGACTTACTTTTGCTTCAGAGCAAGCAGCAAAATCCCTCTGAAGACACAAAACAGCAAAGAAGGGCTCTGCTCTGCAGATACAGGGGTAAACAAGATGTGACTTATTTATGCAATCTAACCTTGGGAATACTCAAAAAGTAGAACACAAAAGAAAAAGCACTGAAAATCAGTTCAATGGGAGCATAGTGAAGTGCTGATGGATATATAAAAAAATTTAACTAGCCTATTACATTCATAAGAACACAGACCCTTACCAAGGAGAGGCACTGTTGTCTTCTCTGACAGACCATATTAAAAATAACAATAGTTTAACAGTCTCCACAGCAGTGTTTAGTCCAGCCATTCCTGGGAAGTATTAACAGAGAGCAAAATTATTTCTAAGTCATTTGCCAGCTGTCCTTTATCCCGGGCATGTAAGTCAAGGCATGGTACCCACCAGAGCATTCCAGAGTTGTAGCAAAACAGTGTTTCCTATACACCCACCAGCCCCTTCTTTGCCTTAGCTACCAACCATCATCACATTCTCTCATTTAGAGCTCAGATTCACTGCAGCCTCATGTTACACTCACAAGTCAAATGGCTCAAACCATAAAGCAGTTTCATCTTCCTTTTGTCCCGGAGCTGTAAGGCTCCTTCAAAACCTGAAATCAAGAGTGGGGGAGAGCTAATACAAGACAAAAGGCTTCACAACCCAAAATGCAACAACTGTTGATGCAGGAAATTATTACAAAATCTGTCTGGTGAAACCTGCGGCGGAAGGTCTAAGCACTAGCTAATGTGGTACTATACTGCCTTGCATCAAATTACTGGCAGTCAGTACACAATGACCCTGCCTTCGTGTGACCACACTGATTAAATTTGCTTTTACAAATAAACGGCTAACTAGAAAACCGGATGCCAGGCTGACACCCCACTAACAGTTTACAAAATAAATGAGGCCACAAGCACACTGCACAGAAACCCAGGCACAATCTTGCCACGTAACAACACAGTCACACTTGTTTCACAGCTCAAGAGCTTGCACAGAAATTACTGGGGAATCAGCCCAAACTAACTCAAAAACCTCAGACCACATTGCTTGAAGAAGGTGGCTGAACCTTTTACAGCTTAACCTCCATTACAAGCAAAGACATACGTGACATGTCTGTTGTGGTTTCAGTTTGACAACACTCAATGAGCTATTTTACTTGTTGTGGTTCTTCTCTACACACATGTGATTTGTGTCTTGACTGTCCTTCCAGAAGCTTTTGCAGCAGGCACAGAATCACAGACAGCCAGGTATCTCCGAATGTTGTAACTTTTACAAGTGTAGGATATACAGGAATGACTTAGGCAAAGGAAGAATCACAGATTCATTTCCCAGCAGCCAGGAAGCAATTGCCTTGAGTAGAGACGAGAAGGTGGAACCTATCAAAGGAAGAAGGAAACCCAGGTAGGCAGTTTCAAGAGCTGGGGGAGCTGTGACATCTTAAATTCTCATTTATTTGAGAAGAAAAGAAAAGCTAAGAACTCCTGAGGCTCTCCCCCACAACAACAGGCAATTGCTTGCTGTATTTTTTTCTAACACAAGTATTTGTTTTGGGGTAAGCTAAGTAGCTACTCGTTACCCTTTACAAAATGTCAATAGTGAGCTGACTAAGGCACTACCTTTGGCTGTGGTCTCCACTTGGAGCATCTCGAGACGCGTGGAATCGCGGCTCATGTAATTTTTAATTAATATCTGTCTCCTTCTCGACCGGCGTGGCAGCCAGGGCCCTCGGTGTGGGTGCCCCCGCAGCAAAAGCCCCCCGATGCCGAGCCCGGGCACGGTGCCGCCCCTGCGCTCTCCGGGCACAGCCCAGCCCTGGAAACCATTTGCAGGGACCCCACGTTAATTCCCAACACACCCGCGCTCGGTCTGGTTCTCTGCCTCCGGTCGCGGCCATCCCCACGGGCGATGAGGGAGCCGGGCCCGCCCGCGGCCCTACCGGGAGCGGCTCGGAGCCGTC